>OZ005652.1:234060655-234357655 GCA_963930645.1 Salticus scenicus
AAGCCATTTTTTAAATATTATCATTTGATATTTATTACTTTGCGATTTGCGAATTGAAAAAGTGCCCTTTTTTCCGGTGCCCTTTTTTCCGGGTGCCCTTTTTTCCAGTGCCCTTTTTTCCAGTGCCCTTTTTTCCGGGTGCCCTTTTTTCCGGTGCCCTTTTTTCCGGTGCCCTTTTTTCCGGGATCCTTCGACTTGCAGTCCTTCAAAAACCTATCTGTACCAATTTTGAACTGCCTAACTGTATTTCTATTTATTTTTGCCCCTAGCCCCCCCCCCTGCTGCCCCACCTGGGGGCTGAATTTCTAAAATTCCAGAAATTGTTTTTTAGATATTTGCATTAGCTATATTTTAGAGAAAAAATTCACGTATATCTGTTTCTTTTTTTTTTTTTTTTTTTTTTTTTTTTTGAGATATATAAGATTATGTGAAATCACGTTTAATGCATGTAAAATCACGTTTCGCCCCCCCCCCCTTGGGGACCGAATTTCAAAAATTCCAGAAATCGATTTTTAGACATTTGTATTAGCTATATTTTAAAGGAAAAATTTTACGGATATCTGTTTTTTGTTTGAGATATGAAGGATTTTGTGAAATCACGTTTTGCCCCCCCCCCTCCCCTCTTGGGGGGCGAATTTTGTAAAAACGGTTGCGGCGTTGAGTTTCTCGGGTCGTAAACATTAACCGTGCCGAATTTGGTCCCGATCGGTGAAACGGCCTAGGATTGTATAGCGGACAGACAGACACACAGACAGACAGACTGACTCTGCTCTTTTATATATATAGATTTTAGGATCAATCATAGGAATGGTATTTGAATAGTATCAAATTTTAATTCAGTAAAACAATATTAGATCGTACGGAAATTATTGTAGTAACCAAATTGTTTTCTAGATTAATACAAATAAAATATAGCATTTTTAAAATTTCTTTACACACACGTAGAAAAAAAAAAAAAAAAAAAAAAAGAAGTTAGTCTTTGCAATTTTTAATAATGAATACCAGTTTTAAATATATATATATATATATATATATATAAACAAATAAGTAACACGATCAGTTTCATGCAGTAAATTCTTTGATTTTTTATTTAGCGGAAATAAAAACATAATACCGAATAATTGTTAACAAAATTAATTTTAAATAATTACACTTAAAAGAAGCGTCTGATTTGCTGTGTAACATAGGCTGAACAGAATCTTTGGTCGAAGTCGCTTTTTCTGAATATATGTGCAGATAGTTTTCAAAATCATAGAACTATATACTATATTGTACAGGAATATGTATATGACAACAACATTACTCAGAGTAGATTCTGAACCTGATAAAAAAATACAATTCATATGCGTAAATATTGTTGTAATTAATTTAAATTAGAATATTTATCAGAGTAAAAAATGTTATCAATTTCAGTATAATTATTACATTTAAATAATATTTTTTTCCTTCCTCGTTTAATGCAAGTATTTTTTAATTTTATCCAATTGAAGCTGAAATTTCTGAATATTATTTACGTATGTAAATAATTTTATTTGTCTTCTCCAATAATTCAAAAACAGATATTCCCTTTTCGCATTCTTTTTTAGCCTTTACAGATAAAGCTTATCTTACCCTCATGCCTCTGGCAAGAAAAATGTCAATTAACAGCAAGGGGAGTCGGACTCGGAAGCTATCAATTACTGAAGTGCGAAATTTTCCATTCTCGTGATTCTCGGAACGTCAACTGTGAGCAGATTTCCTCCCCCCGTCTTGCGAAATCTATAGACTTCAAAAAGCGCCCTCTAGAATGAAAAAATATTTTGACTCACGTAGGGCCTTAAGATGTTTCGTCCACTTGAATAAAGGACTCGCACCTACGGCGCATGGAATTCCAAATATTCTGACTGCACGAATGCGGGCAGTAGCTGCCGGCATACACTCATATAGTAATAAGACATAGATTGATCAACGAGAGGGAAAATGTGATGCCTTTTTTTTTCGGGAAAAGTCACTCTAATGGCTGTCTTTCCCCGAGTAAATCACACACAGGAATACACACGGATAATTTAGTAAATAAAATTTATGAATAATTTATAGACTAAAGGTGAATGAAAAACTCCAGATACAGTTTGAAATTCATTTTTCTTTTTATTCTTTTTTTCAATACTCTTTAATGGCTGATTTTAGAACTTTTTTTCGGCATCAAAATTTTTTGCTCGATAACATGGGGATGATAGATCTATATATATATTACTATATCTATGCATACACTATTCCAGAATATTCAGAATTTCTCGCGTCATATCTTTGAGGCAGTGTTGCCAAATTTAGGGACTTTTTTATTCAATATCTACCACTAAATTTTAATTGTAAAGCATAGATATAGTAATTTATATAGATCTATCATCCCCATGTTATCATGCAAAGATTTTGGTTTCATTGTACAATATTAATTTGGTTTTATTAATAATTTGGCTTCTGGTAAATTAAAATTTTAATTAGGTGGTGAAATTGGTATAACATTTATGACTTTCAAATTTTAAAGGTAAATAAGAAAAGAAATAAAATGCGAGTATTTCGCACGGATTTGGTAGTAGGAAATATTTTTCTTGCATGCTTGGACGGTCAGTGACGTCACACTTTGCTTGCGTATTGTGGACTAGAATGTTGATGAAGTTTCAAAATGTTGAAATATTGCGTGTCTTTTAATTATTTTAATAAAGAAATGGGATAAGTTACATAAAAGTAAATAATATTCGACTAAATTATGAAAAATGTAATTTTTATAATATGTTGCTTTGTTATTGTTGTGAAAAAACAAACTGTTTTGATTTTTAATGGAATACTTTTTTTAAAGGTTGATATTTTTTAAGATTTTATATTAGTAAGTAATGTGGGCATTTCAAAATTCTTTTAAATGTAGTTAGCAGCCGCGCAGGTAAAGGATGTTAGTTTTAGTACAAAAAAAGAGTTTAAATATTAACTAAATTAATAAATATAGTAAAAAAAGAAAAAGAAAAAAGAATTTGAAACTGTATCTGCAGTTTTTCATTCACCTTTAGTACATAAATTATTCATAAAATTTATTTACCAAGTTATCCGTTTGTATTCACTCGGAGAAAGACGGCCATTAACCGGTAGAAAGGGCCGTCTTTTTCGGAGTAAAAAGGAATCACTTTTTCTCCCTCGATGATGAATCTATATCTTATTACTATATCTATGTTGTAAAGGTTGCATAATTACTTCGAAGATTAATGGTCTTTTATGTATATGAAATATTACTCCTCAAAATTATTGGTGATTACACAGGTTCACAAAATTGTACTTTTCAATTTTTTTTTCGCTGTTTTGTATGTTTTTAATGTGTTTTCATGCGCTGAATTCAGAAATGCTTGTCTTTTCTTCCTATCACTTACATGTTTTTTAAACAGTAAGGACGAAGAAAGGAAGAATTCACACAGCGTCTGTAACAAATTCGAAACTATTTATGCATAAAATGCATTAAAATAGGCTATTATTGACACATCATCTTCTAAATGTGTTTCTTTACACAGAGCCTGATTAAGGGGGAAGCACACATTATTTATACTTACACCGTTATTTTTTAAAAATACTTTCCTCCTATAATAAACAGAAAATTCTCATTAAAAATTATTTTAAAAGAATTCTGGTGTCTAATAACGGTGAGTAAATTGGATTGTTTTACACCGTTCATTTTTTATAAAAAATATTTCCTCGTCAAAGCGTGGAATTTCTATGACATGAAGTAAAAAATAATTGTAAAAATATTCCGGTGAGAGCGGAGATAATGTGTGCTTCCCCCCTTAAGGCTCCGCTTGGCAGGCCTGGAAAGTAAAATCGTACTCCTGAAAAACTCGTGTTGCCAACAAAGGGCGTGTCTTATTCAGGGTGATTGACATTCCACAAAACCCAATAGTGTCACACTTCAGCTTGTAGTGCCTCTGATATCCAAATTTAACCCGGGGGCAAACCACAAGATGAAAGGGTGACTACGGAGAGGGAATGTGTGGGGGATCTGACCGGACAAGAATTATTTCCGGTAGATAAGAAAGCTTTACTAGTCAAAGATTCATTAGTACCTTTTTCTGTCAGAAAACGTTTCAATTCATTTTCATTGCCCGATAGATGCAGAGTCGATATAGGGATTCGTATAATTTGTAATCTTTTTGCACACAGCAATAATTGTGGGCATTGCGTATTGTAAGTGGAACAACGTCTTTCCTGTTACGATTTTATTTATTTATTTCTTAGAATATAAAATGAGAATATGTTTACAAAAAAAAAAAAAAAAAAAAAAAAAAACCATCTATGAGCGTGCGAGCATGTGTGTGTGTATATATATGCATACATACTGACGCGCATGAGTACATATATCTGTATATATATGTATAATAAAAAAATGTTACATTTATTACAATACTTTCAGTCTCATAAGTGAAGATTTTAATTTTGGATTTTTCTGTCAAATACTGACAAATAAGTCTTCAGATGATACAAGGTTTTAAATTAGAATATAGTCACACTGTATGAAAGATATTTTACATAATAACTAGCTGTAATAATACGATTCAAAACGACATCATTTAAATGTTATCTTCATTTAACATATATTTTTAATATTTTTATTTATTTTACACAATATAAATATGTATAGGAATAGGTTACCATTCAGTATCTTTTTCACCAAACTTGTTTATGTGTTGCAGTTATCTACCCTCGCACCACCGGCTTCCTCACACCTGAAATTTTCTGATTGCGTCATTAGATATATATGCTAAGTATTTACGTCTTCCTGTTATAATATAACTAATTCTGAAGTTTGAAATTCACTTCGTTCCCTCATCTCCTGAACTAGAGGTGTTAGAAATGATTTTCAGTAACGAAATTCTTTCAAGAGAAACAAAGCAAAAATAAAAATTAAAATTAAACAAGAAGAAGATTCCCCCCCCCCCCCTGTATTTTTTAAAATAACAAACCTGTTTCCAAACGAATGATTCGGCGTAATTTACTTTTAATTTATTTTTCCCCTAACTATATATATATATATATATATAGCATAATTAGAGGGCTCGGCCCCCTTATCGTTCCTCTCACCAACTCCAAAAGGAAGCTTCGCCTCCCCCGACTAGCTTTTCTTACTAATTCCTGCGGGGCTCTGGCCGCTTGTTCGCTGCGTTGCCTTTCACTAAATAGGAATAATAAAATATTATAGAAAGCCCATATTTAGTGTCAAATTAAAATACATAATTTTTAATACCACTTTTTTTTTTTTTTTATATATTATGCTTAAAATCAACAATTTTTTATTTTGCTTATTTATTTTTTTAATTAGAAAGAAATACGCAATATCTTGACCATGTTGCGTTACAGCTAATTTATATGACCTCTCTTGGTGACTTTTAAATTTCTGTTACTATTTGGGAGATGAATTTTTTGGTATATAATTGCTTGTTAAAAAAAAAAAAAAAAAAAAAAAAAAAGAGTAAATTTATTATTGAATTTTTTTAGTTAATTTGGGGCTTAGTCACAATTGTAATAAGCATCCAGAAAAAATAAATTTCACTCATGATTTGAGACAAGTAAAGAATAAATGCAGTTCTATGTAAAGACTAAAGACCAATTTGGCTGTTTTCTTTAAAACGTGTAATTGTTTTCCGAATCAATGAATGGGGTATCGAAAAAATCTTTATTTAAAAAATGTCTATTTCAGATTGTAGGAAATGTACAATAAGAAGACACACGGAACGCATAAAAAGAACTTTTCTGGATTTACACATTTTCAGATGTCAATAACTTGATTTAATCATTTTTAGAAAATGTCTGTCGGTGTGTCTGTGTGTGTGAGAGAGAGACAAAAATTTTGTGGCAACTGTATCACAAAAACTACTGCACAGAATGTCATACAAATTGGTAGGTAGTTTCTCATTGTCATAAAGTAGTGCCTATTGATTTTTACGGAAAATCGTCTAACAGGTGGCTTTGCCATTTCAAAATTTATACATGGTGGTATAGGACGAAATTTCGTATAAAAGTGCACAAGGAGAATTATTTTAACGATTTATTGTGAAGTTAAAAAGAATTATTTAATATAGTATGCAATAGGAAAAAAACATTTGGACACATAGCAGTAATTGGTCGAAATCATATACGGTAATATTGTGTAAAGAGCTAGGTTCAAAAACTAATAATAATAATAATAATAATAGGGGCTGAAATACAGTCATCTTTTAAATCGTAGTTGTCAAATAATAGCAGCTTCACCTCCACCCCATCATGGATAAATACCTAAAAGTGCGTGGAAAAAACTTTTCTACAAGCAACGAGAACCTGGATTCGATTGAGTGCGAATGGAAAAAACGCTGTTAGTGGATACCCGAAACGAGGTTTACAGCAATTTCAATGTATTTTTTTTTTCTTTTTATTTATAATGATTCTTAAAAAAAAAAAAAAAAATCATTTTAATATAGCGACCAGCGAAGCGAGCGAAACATGCTAATAATAAGTTATAAAAAATTAACATACTAATAATACTCAAAAGTATATAACTAATGAAATATTGTAATAGAAAAAAAAAATAATAATTAACAGTTATCGGGATCAGAAACGGGTAAAGTAAAATAAAATAAAATAATAGTAAATTTCAGATATTTACGTAACATTTTTCCAACACATTATTTAGCGACGATTTTGATGAATTTGTGTTGAATTTAATTTTCAAAGCTGATTTGATATCTACCGCCTTTAGCGTGAGAGAGAAAGGAAAAATAAATAAATAAATCTGTGTAAGACAGAATTTAATTTAGTACGAAAGACTATTAATTTCAATCAGATTTTTTTTTTTTTTTTTTAATTATTATTATTATTATTATTATTATTATTTTATTTATTTTTATCTCATTTTTTGGTCTTAAAACTGGGCCACGTACTTTTTAAAATGACTGAAATGAATTAAAATGAAATATTGTTACCTAAATTTCATACTTTAGTTAAATAAAAAAAAATAATTGTATCGAAAAACTGTTTGCGATCCTGGACTTAGAAAAATCACCCCTTTCATTTCGTACAGAATTTGTAACGATAGGACAGATATACTTCTAATTTATTTTTCCCTTTTTTTTTTTTTTTTTTTTTTTTTTGTGTGTGTGTGTGTGTGTGTGTGTTACACAAAATTGGTCTACAAAAACTGGCAACGACATTTTTATCTAAATTGGAACTAATAGTCCCCTGTTAAAAAAAAAAAACATAATTATCAATAAAGAAAGCATCACTGGTATGTCAAAACACAATAAGATTAGTAACTTACCAAATGTTTGCATTTTGTCTACTGTTTGTGAAATATTCTTTTTATCAGTTGCATACACACACACGAAAAGAGACATTTTTTATAGTTTATCTTTTACGCGGAGAAGTATTTGAACGACTTTTTCTGCTTCAAAACGGACATGCGACTACTGCGCGAGTAAACATGGTAATTGTTTTTTCATTACTGGTTATTTATCACATTTAGCCACCGTTTTTGATTTTCGAATAGGGCAAATTTAAAGATAGGTTCATTTACATTATAGGCTGGTGAAGACGGACTTTTCGACAATATTCTCAATGAACTCAAGGATTTTAAAAATATAAGAGGAAACAAAGCATAAATAAAATATTATGCTTTCCATAAACTGGAAAACGTATAAGGATAGAGTGTTCAGGTATATTTACAAGTTAAGAAAATGAAGCAACAATGATTTGAAACATATATATGTGTATATTATATGCATAACATTTCTAACAGTTTACATAAATGCAAAAATAATTTTATTATAATAAAAAAATTTTGAAATTGTATCAAAGATTTTAAGAAAAGTCTGAAGTTCTTACAAATATCTCAAAACTGTCATCCTCAATGAATGCATAGCAATTTCTGATAATATTTTCATAATATATAAACGCCCACCAGCGCCCGAGCGGTTTTACGCTCAAAGTTGGTAGATGGAAGATGCCGGGTTCGATCCCAGGTCGCGATCAGCGACCTAGCCATTCGGAGTTTTCCGTGGTTTTCTCCGAAACTCGCGTGAATACAGACTGGGATTCTTTAGAAAGACCCCCACGGAGGGCATTCCCCCTAGGACACTTGCGGAGTCAATCGGCTTCAAATCTTCCAACCAATCATAATATATAAATAATTATTTCAGATACCTAGTAAAGCACAAATTTTTAATATCCCCCACTTAAAAATAAATAAAAAAAGATGAAACATAATATTAAAACGAACTTTAAAATAACAGGCAAACTGACGTTAAAAATAAATAAACATTTTTCTGTTTAAATAATACGACATATCTTTTGAGAAACACATAAAATCAGCATAATCTGGTGCATCACTCACATAATTTTCTCCTACCCTGCAATTTAGTAATCGAAAAATACATTGCATATTAAATTTTAAGATCAATCAGTCAAGATAATAGAATTTAATTTAATTTAAAATAATCTAAAGAAATTATAAACACTTTTATTTGGTATATAATTCTGTGTGAGGGGGGCTGCTACCACACCTCAAACCTCCATTCAATAATAGTATCTACAGATATTTAAGAAATAAATAAATAAAGCTGTTATTAATTTGCTTTTAAACCTGCCAATCTTGATCATTTTTTTAAGTGGCAACCTCATATGAACTTCAAAATACCAGATTTGAAATTCCTACACTTCCTTGTTTTTAAATTATGCTGATAACAGATACACATAACAGATCAACTGCAAAAAATTAGACTTGTGTAATCAGGGCAACTCAAAACGTGATTTTATACGAAAAACAGAGTTGAAAATAGAACTTTAAAAATGCTTTTTTCACAGTATTGGTATAAAAATTTTCTGTGCAATGTTTGTAGACGTAGTAAAATAGCTACTTCATTTCATCAGTTATATTCAATGGAATACAACATTTAGCGTAATGTATTCAACGTAATGTATTTGAATTCCTTTGGATGGCCGTGTACACGAATATTTTGCTCGATTTCAACGAAAATATTACTATAGCATTATTGTATCAGAGCTGCCAACATTTTAAACTTTTAAATCATAATTGACACCAGTATTTTTAAATGGAATATGTTATATAGTTTTTCGACGATTATTATTACCGAAAATAGCTATAATTTTTTTTTTTTTTTTTTTTTTTTCCTGGTTTGAAGTCTACCGCCAAAAAACAGGAGACTTGGCACCTATGCTGTATGATACACGTTTAGAATACCGAGTTTGGACCTTATATTACTATTTGTTTTTGAGATGTGCTGATAGCAGTCAGAAACACACACACACAGAGAGAGAGGGAGACACAGACCAACCGCTAAAAACATGTTTTTTGGATTCAGGGCACCTCAAAACTTGTAACTGTAGCAAAAACTCAATTTACAAAATTTGACCCAAAAACAATACTTCTTCTACCATATAAATGGGTATGAGAGAGTAAAAAATGCATAAATAAAGGTACCAAATATTATTGTATATATAACTAGTAGATTGAGAAAAAAATAAATATTTTTAAATAATATATTTGAAGACCACCATTATTGTAGACCTGACAACTGAAGTTAGTAATTATTTGAAGGTAGCAAATAGATTGTTTTAGCTTGTTCGTTATTTGTAAACTGCTTACAGAAATATTTTTAGTGGGATTTTAGTCCGGTGGGGCTTTTGTTCGGGACCGGAGTTTCTCAGCATTGTATACGTCATTTATTCTGAAATAATATTTAAAATTTTTAGGGAATAGAAAAATGTTATTAGAAAGAAAAAAATATAAACTTTTATATTAAAGTTATATAACATTGTTTCACATTCATAATGTTAAACAATTAAATTATAAAAGAAACATAACTTTAAACTTTTTGTGAAAATATTAAAAACATATTTGTAAAAAATCATTAAAAAGCAGATTCGTTTCTCTTGTTCCTGTGACTTTCAAGCTCAAGAAAGTAATACCACACCACTGTAAAAAGATTTTTTCTTCATCTGACCGGTTCCGAAAAGGGGGAGAATACCCATAAAAGTGTCACCAGCAGAACAATTAATCAACCTCACCCCTTCTCTCTTCCCCTATATTTTTCTCTCTGATTCTATCCAACTTCGGAGGCGGAGATTTTAGTAAAATTGCGGGTTTTTTCACGATTTTTCCTCGTACAAAACAAGGAATAACAGTTATTGAAATTTATTTTAAAAAATTGAAAATTGTACATTATTGAAACGTGGACTGTCGTGGATAGCAACGCTTTTTTCGAATTCCAGAGCAGTTTGTCGTTTTCTTTCTATAAAGTTTTTATATATAAGTACCTTCATTTTTTGTCGTTTTAAAATTTAAATTCCTTTTTGCACTAAATGACAAAAAATATCTAAAATGTACAAAATACAGGCCACAAACAAAGGTCGTAACTATCTTATGAAAAAAACAAAATTAAAAAATCTTTAAATGGAAATGAGATATCAGTGGATTAGTTTTACATTGATTTAACCTTAGCTTCAAAATCTCAGAGGCTCTATGAAGCGGCCCCTTAAACTATCCTTGACCCATGTTCCTGTTGTTCATATGCATTTATTATTAAAACGAATAATCCCTTATTTTTTGTTTCTGATGCTTCAGTGTACACCACCGCTTCAAGAAGACATATCCGTCTCGAGAAACTTCTGGGAAAGCATTTCTGAAGTTAGAAAATAAAATAAAAGTTAATGATTCTGCATTTCATGTTTCAGAAAATTAATATTGGAGAGTAATACACCATTTAATAAACAGAATGTTAGAGTAATTTTTATGTTGTTTCAGATAATTTGGAATGGAAGGCTGATTTTTATACCAACTACGTGAAAAAATACCTGATCAGGGAATCGAACCCGGGCTTTCCGGGCTCGATTCCCGGATCTGGTATTTTTCACATAGTTGGTATAAAAATCAGCCTTCCACTCCAAATTAACTGAAATGAATTAATGTTGTTGAATAAAGAATTTCTAAATTTTTATGTTGGTATGCGTCAGGGGATAACCATTATACTTAGCGATGAATTGCACCCTCATCATTGCGTACAACCTGAGAAAGGAAAAGACACTCTATCGCTAGATTGAAAACGACAGAGGCAGCAACAATCACTTTCTTCTCTCTCTCTCTCTGTCTCTTTTTTTTTTTCTTTAGTTTAAATAAAGATATTGATAAACTACTGGTGAAATTCATATAGATACTTACTAAGATACAATTCAGTCCATCCCTACATGGACAAATAAATGAAAAGAAACCTTCCATAACTCTTTCTTCTGAATAGTTTCTATAGCAGTAATCCCCTATGATAAGCAATTAAAAAATAAATAAACAATTACAAATATTTAAATCATAAATAAATAAATAAATAAACTTTCCAATAGCATTCAAAAGTGTTTATGACTTAAGTTTACCTGTCTTGGGATCTATCTGTCTATCCGTCTGTCTGTCCGCGCTCTAACGTTACGTCCATAAATAGTTTTAGTATTTCTTCAAACTGATATATTATATCGAAACTAGTTTGTTGTAGGGCTACTAAGGCGGCCGTTGAAAAATAATCGTTTCATTTTATTTATTTCTCACTTCAAATAATTCATTTGCCAGCAAACCCGTGCGAAATTTTCTCACTTTGTTTATCTCTTCTTTACCTTTAAAATTATTATTTAATAGACGACATTTTTTTCATATGCATGAGCAAATTTATTTTTTTTTTTTTTTTTTTTTTTTACGGGAAAGTATATTTCATTTTATGCTGGAAAAAAAAATTCGTAAATTCCAAATAACTTACGAATTTTTTTAAATTGGAAGAATCATAGTCTATGATATTCATGCCAGTATCCTAAATAATACTTCGAAAGTGGTTTGACATCTTTACGATGAAAATATCCCTCAAGATTCTCGTTTATGTGAAATTTTTCTCTATTCTGCCATGTTAAGAAATTCGTAAATTTCCAATAACTTACGAAATTTTTATATTGGAAAATTCATACTCATTAATATTCATGCCAGAGTCCTAAATAATATTTCAAAAGTAGTCTGACATCTTTACGATGAAAATATCTCTCAAAATTGACGTTTATGTGAAATTTTGCCCGATATTGCCATGTTAAGAAATTTGTAACTTTTCAAATAACTTGCGAAATTTTCAAAGTAGCATATTTATAGTTACTGATGTTCATTCCGGCATCGAAACTGATATCTTAAAACTGGTCTGACATTTTTACAGTAAAAAGTTTTCATTTAATGCACGTTTAAGTGAATTTTTGTCCTATTCTCCCATGTTAAGAAAATCGTAAATTTCGAATAACTGCTGAAGTTTTTAAATTCGAATGTTGCAAATGAATAGGCCATCTCTGCCAGGCTTGCCATCTCTGCGACAATTTGTTCTAGAGATATCGTGTACACATTCTAACAAACCAACGGACTAACGGACTAACATACTAACCCACTAACACACTAACAGACACCCTACAGGCAGACACCATACAAATTTTGTCATTTTCGGATTCCTCACACCTGAAAACGTGCACAAAAAACCGATGTCGAAAATTTTCACGATTACCTAAGTTCCCCATACCTATAGTATGATGGGGAACTAATAATTTAAAATAATTAAAACTTTTAATTTAAATGGAATGTAAATATTGTTACCTTGACTCCCAAGTGCTGTACAGTTAAAATCGAGCCCTCCTTGAAGGGTGCAACACTCGTTATCTTCGCACGATGTTCCATTTAAACACTGTATGTCATCCTGTAATAGGAAAAAAAAAAAAAAAAAAAAAAAATCAACAATTTACATATTCAGGTGTAATGCATTAGAAAAAAGTTAGTTTTTTTTTTTTTCCTGATAAAAAAGAAAATAAATTTAAATCGAGAAAAAAAAAAAAAAAAAAAAAAAAAAGAACGTGCAACAATTATTTTTTATTATTATTTAAATGAAAGAACAAGACTTTTTTTTTTTTTTCAATTTTTGTTAATTTAGACAAATTAAATTTTCTTTTTTCCATTTTTCCCTCTTTCATCAAGTTAAATAATGTGGTGTATCGCTCACATGACTTTCCCTTACCCTGCATTTCAATACTATAAAGGTAGATTACAGATTATGTCGTAAGATCAATAAGGTACTATATAAAAGATCAATCTTTTTAAAAAATAATCTAAAATAGGTTTAGGAATAGTTTAATTTGATATAAAATTACATCTCATATAGAGACATGATATCCCACGTGTATTTGTAGAAAACCACAATTCATAAAAGAATTCACTGTAAAACACGTCTAAAATAAATTTAATTAAAGTCATTAAAAAGCACATTGTGTCAAGGCCTTTCGCCCTAAACATCAGGGCATCATCAGGACAGAGCCATTTTTAACAAGAAGTACAGTAATATTGTATCATAGAATAATAATAAAGGAAGAAGGAGCACGCCAATACTCTAATGCTTACAAACTTGCCCTTTTAGTGAAATGCCAGCGAAAGCTACTTTTGCTCCTCTCAACTTTGAAGTAGGGCACCCATCCTCAGTGCATTTATCGCTGTTTGTTGTGGGTACTGCCTCGCAGACTGATTGACAGAGAGACGAGACGATTCAAAAATCTTGCCAACAAGTCGCCAACCAATCAGATAGAAGCACTGTTGCAACTCTATACCCGGCATTCCTGGATTTTACAAACCGAAACCAAAACACGTACGCTCCTTCTTCCTTTATTATTATTTTATGCATTATATATACATAAGAAACATATTTCGGTTACAGTTATTAAACATGAAATAGATAAAACAGATCAATTACAAATGAAAACAGTCCGAAGGTGAAGAGTCGAGCTTCATTCGGTAAACTATGGAGACACATTTTTGTGGAACAGTTGAGGCTATGCATTAATCTGTGTTGAGGAGCATGCTGAGGAACTTGCATTAATTTAGATCTTTACAAGAAAAAGTTGGCTGGTTGGGTTTCACGCCACACCAGTGCTGCGCAGATGGGAAATTGGCGACACGAGAACAAGGAGAAAGACTTGTTGAAGAACCGCAACTTTTAAATAACTTTAATGGAGAATTCTTTAGGTAGAATAGTAGAGACAAAAAACTTGCAATAACTGTAGGAATTATGCAGGAAAACTTTCACTGTAAACAATCATTAAAACTAAGAAACTGTTGAAGGAAATTATATTAGATATTTGGTTGTATTAGAAAATACCATATTTTAGGAAGAAACGCAGCATCTTTAAAATTGATTGAATTATATTTAATTATATTCACAGCTTCCGAAACTGTTAATTCTGAACTAGTTGATGGACACAAGTCTTTCTCCTTGTTCTCGTGTCGCCAATTTCTCATCTGCGCAGCACTGGTGTGGCGTGAAACCCAACCAGCCAACTTTTTCTTGTAAAGATCTAAATTAATGCAAGTTCCTCAGCATGTTCCTCAACACAGATTAATGCATAGCCTCAGCACAAAAATGTGTCTCGATAGTAAACCAAATGAAGTTCGACTCTTCACCTTCGGACTGTTTTCATTTGTAATTGATCTGTTTCATCTATTTCATGTTTTATAACTGTAACCGAAATATGTTTCTTATGTATATATAATGTTACTGTACTTATTGTTAAAAATGGCTATGTCCAGATGATGCCCTGATGTTCAGGGCGAAAGGCCTTGACACGATGTGTTTTTTAATGATTTTAATTAAATATATTTTAAACGTGTTTTACAGTGAATTCTTTTATAAATTGTAGTTTAATTTGACATACAATATCTGTGTGTGGAGGACTACCTCCTCCCTCACACACACACGCACTCCAATTCACCATTCATATATAGTGCATATATTTATTTATTTATTATTATTATATATTTTTTTAATTCTAAGCAGTCATGAATTTGCCTTCAAAGTTTCTAATCTTAATAAAATTTTCCAAGTGGTAAACTAATATGAACATTAAAATACCAAATATGCATTTCTGTGCTGTGCACAATATGCAATTCTGCGCACTTTTTTTCTGTGATATAGCCTTCCCTGTAATTTCGAGAATCGCTATATAGCAGCGCTACCTGTTGAGCAATCAGCACCAAAACCTGATAGCCACTAACTTATATCAAGGTGCAACTACATATATATTTATGTATAATTCGGAGCAGTAGTTCCTGAGATACAGTTGGAACAAAATTTTTGTCACAAACAGAGAGGCACACAAATAGACAGACATTTTCTAAAAATGGTCAAATCGTATTCTGGACCTCTCAAGTCGCGTAAATCCATCGAAAACCGATAGTCGAAAATTTTTACGAATCCAACACTCTCTTCTATTAAATGAAGAAGAAAATAAAAATAGAGAGAGAGACAGAGAAATAAAAAGAAAAGAAAAGAATCTGGTGTGTCACTCACACGACTTTCTTTTACCCTGAAATTTAATACTATAAAAACAGGTTGGAAATTAAGAGGTAACTTAACGAGTACTGTTATGTAAACCTATGTCAAAATAATTCAAATTAGGCTTCGGAAGAGTGTTATATGATAATTAGTTCTGTGTGAGGGCCCCCCTCAACCCCCCGCTTCATTACTGCACCTATATTTATATAGAATTTAAATCTGTTATTAAAATTAAAAGTTCACTTAAAATTAGTCAAACAACTTTCACATGCAACATTCCTTGAAACTTATAAATCTTGATCAAACTGCGATTAAAGAAATGTCTGACTGTCTGTCTGTCTGTGTGTGTGTGTGTGAGAGAGACAAAAATTTTGTGGCAGCTGTATCTCTTGAACTGCTGATCAGAATTGTATATAAATTTATTTGTAGATGCACCTTGCCCTAAATTAGTGTCTATAAAGTTTTGGTGTCAACCGTTCAACAGGTGGCGCTGCTATTCAGCGATTTCTGCAATTTAAGTTGAGGCTATATCTCAAGTTCTATTGCGTATAATCAAATAGAACTTGATATTTCGGAAGGACATTATGAGGCATTATGCTAATTCAATTTTAATGCTTATAGGCCGACAGGTGTTGCTGATATACAGAGATTTCTGCAATTTAAAGGAAGGCTGTATCTCAGGAACTACTGCACAGAATCGCATATAAGTTTTTATGAAGATGTAACTTGACATAAATTAGTGCCAATAAACTTTTTGTGTCAACCGCTCAACAGGTGATGCTGTTACACAGCAATTTCCGCAAATACAGGGAAGGCTATATCTCGGGAAATACTGCATAGAATTGGATATAAATTTATATGGCGATGCACTTTGTCATAAATTAGTGTCTATCAACTTTTGGTGCCAACTACTCAACAGGTGGCGCTGCTACACAGTGATTTCTACAGTTTTAGGGAAGGCTATATCTCAGGTTCTATTACATACCATCAAACAAAACATGATATGTAAGAAGGCCATTATGAGACAATATGCTGATTCAACTTGGATGCTTATTAACCAATAGGTGGCGCTGCTATACTGCAAATTTCCTTGATAACGGGAAGGTTATAATCTCCACTTATGTGGTATATAACTGTACGAAACTTGATATGTGAGATAACTATTATAAAAAAACATTTTTTAAGATGTTATTTTTAGACATTAAAACTGTCTTTCTTTAGATATTTAGAGTTAGTTTCCTCTAACATAAAAATCATTTGCCTTCATCATGTTAGATTATTTTAATAAATAATAATTTTAATAAATGATTTGCACTTAGTAAATTTGTATAGGAAAATACAGAAGAAAGTCTTGTGGTTAACTTTTAATTTTTAATTATTTTTTATCTCATTTTTTGACGGTAACACTGAGTTACATACTTTTTAAAATGACTAAAATGAATTAAAATGA
The DNA here is from genome assembly GCA_963930645.1 of Salticus scenicus. Taxonomy (NCBI): domain Eukaryota; kingdom Metazoa; phylum Arthropoda; class Arachnida; order Araneae; family Salticidae; genus Salticus; species Salticus scenicus. Next base: position 234,077,486 of record OZ005652.1, read on the forward strand.
AGTGTTGCCACCTACATTTCATACTTTATTAAATTTAAAAAAATCAAATTGTCGTGTCGAAAACTGTTTGCACCCCTGAATTCAGAAAAATTGCCCCTTTCATTTGGTACCGAATTTGTAACGAGCCACGTACTTTTTAAAATGACTGAATTGAATGAAAATGAAGTGTTGGCACTTAAATTTCATATTTTGGTTAATTTTAAAAAATCTAATCGTCATGTCTAAAAACTGTTTGCACAACTTGATTTAAAAAAATCTCCCCTTTCATGGTACCAAATTTGTAACGATAGGACTGATATTTCTAATTTATTTTACTATTAGACAAAACTGGACTACAAAAAATCCAGATTGAAACTTATAGTCCTCCGTTCTAAAAATATATATTCATAAAATTATTAAAAACTACTTAATTAAATCTTTCTAGTAAAACAAAAAAATCGAAGTAAGTGGTCACTTGATTGATTAACTTTCTACTTGAAATATTAATAATTATTTAACTAAATAAATAAAATTTAGTATACTAGTACGTTTATAAAACGGTGTAAAAATCGCACAATAATCTCTCCTAGCCCAACTATACAGATTTTTCTGAAAATTCATGATTGTGAATTTTTATTAGCTAACTGCAAAAATACTTGAAATGAAAAATGTGGGGCGTTAAAATAGGTAACAGTCAGGAGTTCAGAGAGTATATGTAATTGAAAAAACACACACAACAGTTTATATCGTTCGCAGAGCAATAAAATTGTTAGTGACTTATGTAACCTATTCATGCACCAATCCTCTGTAATGCACGATACGTTTTTCATTTAAATCCATTACCTCTTCCTATCTAAATAATTCATTTACCCCCACTTCAAACGATATAGTCTACATTATGCAATACCCAACCGTGTTCAAATTTAAAATTTCGAGTCGATCTAACTGCAATTTTCTGAAATTCCTAGCAACGCTGGAGGGTGTAAGATGCTCTCCATAAAATAAAACGATTTCCGCTACGCGAACATCTAAAAAAGTCCAAATTTAAAATTTCGTAAAGTTAGGACTGTTAACATTTCGAGCTAAGGCACCGTGACGGGGTAAGACCATTCCAACAGTGCAGTCTTTATCATACTAAAACCCAACCAACGCAAAATTAAAAATTAGAAGTTCGGACTATACTTTTTCGAGATAAGGCACCGCGGGGAGTCACACCCTTCCCTTTCTAATGGTGCAGTCTTTCTTTTTCATACTAACACCATACCGACTCCAAATTTAAAATTTCGTAAATTTAGGACCTTAACTTTCCAAGATAAAGCACCATGGGCTGACAGACCCTCCCCCCTTTCAACAGTACAGTCTTTCTCATACAAACTCCAAATTTAAAATTTCGTAAAGTTAGGGCTGTAATATTCCCAGAGAAGGCACCATGAGACACTCCCCTTAAGACACTCCCCTTCCAACGGCGCAATTTTTGTCATACTAACACCCAAACAACACAAAATTTAAATTCGCAAAATTCGGATGATAATTTTTCGAGATAAGGTACCGCGGGGAGTCAGACCTTCTCCCCCCCCCCCTTCCAACTGTGCAATCTTTGTCACACTAACACCCAACCAACTCCAAATTTAAAATTTCGTAAATTTAGAACCATAAAGTTCCAAGATAAAGCACCATGGGGTGACATACCCCTCCCCTCCTTTCAACGGTACAATCTTTCTCATACTAGCGCCCAACAAATTTAAAATTTTAAATTTCGTAAAGTTAGGACTATATTTTTCTAGATAAGGCACGTGGGAATAAGACCCTCGGCCCCTTCCAACTGTGCAGTCTTTGTCGTACTAACACCAAACCAACTCCAAACTTGAAATTTACTAAAGTGCGGACCATAATTTTTTGAGATAAGGCACCGTAGGGAGACCCTCCCTTTCCAAAACGCGCAGTCTTAGTCATGCCAACAGCCAACAACTCGAAATTTGAAATTTCGTAAGTTCGGACCATAGCTTTTCGAGCAAAATATATCTGTGGAGTGGTGGGGGGGGGGGGGGTCAAACTCTCCATCTTCCAACGATGCAGTCTTTGTCATGCTAACACCCAAATAAGTCTAAATTGAAAATTTCATAAGAATCGGATTATAACCTTCGGTTAGCACATCAGCAATGGAAATAATTCAATGTCCATGTTTGTATAAGTCAAAATTAGTTTCAATATGATCATGTATGGCACTAATGTTACCTCCACAACTATTAATGCGTATATCAAAAACTGACTAAACATAAATCTATTTCGCAATATAGATGTAAAATTGGTATACAAAAGAATCGGTGTAAGCTTAAATCGACTTAGCGATATAGAGCTGAAACCGAGGTTAGCAAGAATCGGCATAAGCTTAAACCAATTTGGTGATATAGATGCAAAATCGATAGTAGCAAGAATTGCCGTAAGCTTAAATCGATTTGGCGATATACAGTCGGAAGCAAAATTACTGAAGCACGCATCCACACTTTTCATTTTTTTTTTTTTAGTTTTATCGCTAATTTTTATCAACTTACTTTTTTATAAACAGTATAAGACTAAGATCGTGACTTGACAAATATTTACTTAACAAAACAGAATTAGGTGCCCATGTTTTCAGTACGAATTATTGCTAGTGCTTCAATAATTTTGCTGCCGACTGTAGGTATTAAATCGATATTTTTCGATGAATCGATACATCGGCCAGTCTTAGCCGAAAGTGCATTTAATTTTTTGTGTGTTTTTGATATAAGACTAAATTTAATTAGGCAATTTAATGTGTATATAATTTATAAACTATAGAGCTTTTTCAGATGACGTCAAAGTCTCAAGTGTCGTCTGCTCAAATCGTAACTGTGGGGCACACAATAGTACGTGTAGATACTTTTCTTTTATCTCTATACCAAAAACTTCTTTCAATCAACCGCATTGGAATTGGTTGTATGCTTGTAAACTTTTATATGCATTGAAATCACTAAAAGTGTAAGCAGATGTCGTATAGACAAAATATTTTCCAACAGATCACAAATTGACTGGAGGAAACAGTTGATCACTGTTAACAGTTACTAATGAATATGGATCTTCATTATCAATTAGTTTATTTTCTGAGTATATCTGTTTTTGTTTTATCATTAAGAGTTTCGATATATTTCGCCGTATTAAAAGACTAATGTTTGCCCTTTGATAGCGTTGCTAAGGCCGTTGCCAAGGGTTTTTTCACATGACTGAAAATACTCTATATACAGTGCTATATACAGTCGGCTGCAAAATTATTCGAGCACTAGCCAATAATTCCTATATTTAAAAAGTACACTTAAGACTGTTTTGCTAAGTAAATCCTTGTCGAATCATGTTCTTAGACTGATTAAGAACATGACTCGACAAGGATTTATTTAACAAAGCTGTATTAAAAAAACTTTTTTTTGGCAAGGATTATTGCTAGTGCTCGAATAATTTTGCAGCCGACTGTACGCAAAATTAAGTTAAACATTCTTTTCTATTGAATGTAATTGACGGAAGTTGTTTTGCTAAATTTTACTATGTCGACGAACACTGCTCCCACAGGACGGAAAATTAATTTTGCATACCCATACTTTAAAAAAGTATTTTTTGAAGATACATTTTGAACTCTCGTTTTTTGTATAATATCACGTTTTGAGTTTTCCTGAATACGAAAATCAAATTTTTAGCGATTGGTCTGTATGTATATCTGTTATCAACATAGTTTAAATACATATAACTGCAGGAATTCAAATTAGATATTTTGAAGTTGGTATATGTATTTGCCACTTTAAAAAGTTGATCAGGATTGGCAAATTTCAAAGCAAATTAATAACAGTCTCGAATTTTATTATTATTTTTTTTTTTTAAATAAATGCAGACACTTAATTGAACGGGAAGTTCAGCAATTTATAATTGATTGAAAAAAATAATAGCATAATAGCAGATGAACAACATTGAGTAAAAGCTTTTCAATCACATGCTACACTAATAAGTACAAAACTTTGAATAAACACCATAAAATGCAATAAACTTGCAAGAATTGTTTCGGACGAGTTTATTGCATTTTATGGCGTTTATTCAAAGTTTTGCACTTATTACTTTAAAATGCCAGTTCTGTGGTGATTTCTTATTACATGCTACACTGACAAAAGTAGGCTTAAGCCTTAATTCCATTGAATACTGATAGAAGTAGAGTACGGACTCCTTATACTGGCTATGGAGAAAAATTCCGCGAACATCACTGCGTTTTTTTTTTTTTTTTTTTTTTTTTGGCGATAATCGCTTTCTTGGCAACTGATTCTTGGGATTTTGCACGTTTTAAATGGTTTCTTCCTCTTACCACGAAAACTCCAAAGAGAAATCAAGCGGAATAACTTTCAATCAATCACAAGGGTTACATTATTTGCTTTTGATTTACGCTATTTAAAAAATCTGATGTGTCACTCACACGACTTTCTCTTACCCTGAAATTTAATACTATAAATACAGGTTAGAGATTAAGAGGTAAGATAACGAGTACTGTTATGTAAACCTATGTTAAAAAAATTCATATTAGGCTTCGGAAGAGTTTTATATGATAATTAGTTCTGTGCCAACCCCCCGTTTCATTAATGCACCTACATTTATATAGAATTTAATACGGTTATTAAAAAATAATTCTGTTTTTTAAAAAAAAAAGTTATTAAAATTATTATTTAAACGAATTATCTTTTATGATAATGCAGATGATTTTCCATATTAGAGAAGTAGTATAACACCAAATATCCCAAAAAAAAGTTAAATTTATTCTCAATATTATTGGGTTGGCAACTAAGTTCCCGCCGTTTTTTTAAATTGGAAAAACCTGTCTGATATTAAATACTTTTGGCACGAAGTTGTACATCATTCAAAAGAGAATATATTGTTCTACCTAAATATATGTTTCGTTGTTAATAAGATACATTTCCTTGTTATTTACAGATCATTAACATGGAATGTCAAGTTGAGAAGAATGAGCATTTTCGACACCTCCTTCTTTTTCTAAGGTTCTAAGGTTGGTTGGTTGTAGGATTTTAAGGCCGATTGACTCCTGACGTGTCCTAGGCCTAGGGGGGGGGAATGCCCTCCGTGGGGGTCTTTCTAAGGGGTCCTAGCCCGTATTTACGCGAGTTTCGGAGGAAACCACCTAAGGTTCTAAGGCCGCAGAAGCTGCTCGCAACATTTGTGCTGTGTATGGCGTGGGTGCTATAGCTGAAAAAACCGCCCGTGATTGGTATGCATAGTTCAAAAAAGGAAATTTTGACCTCAACGACGCACCTCGTTCTGGCCGTCCAGTTGAGTTCGATGAAGAGCAATTGAACCCCCCTTTGCATGAAAATCCGCGTCAAACAACAAGGGAACTGGCAGAGACAATGGATTGCTTCCACACTACTGTAGAGAAGCATCTTCACTCGATGGGCAAGGTTCAGAAGTGTGGAACGGCAGGAACTTAGTTGCCAACCCAATACATTAAAAAAAAAAAAAAAAATGTTTTGTTAAAAATGAAGAAAAACGATAACTTTATTTTAAATTATCGCAGATCGATGGTTCAACCATTCGTTTTAAAGGTACTGGCGAGCTCTTTTGAAAGATACCCATCATGAAAATTTACTCCCCTCGAGAGGGGAGACGAGGCTCCTACATACACAAAAAGATTTTCCCAGTTGACTATCTCTATTACAAAAAATATATATTCGTTTCATTTGGTTTAGTGCAGTCTATAGATGTTAAACTCTCCTGCAATTTCCCCCATAGACGTAACGTATTTGAATACTTTTGAGTGTCCCTATACACGTACCATTTGCTTCATCTCAACGAAAAGCTTACTGTAGCATCCCTATAGGATACACATTCAGAATACCAAGTTTGGAATTTATGCTACTATTTGTTCTTGAGATATGCTGATAACAGACAGACACACAGACCATTTGTTAAAAACATGATTTTCGTATTCAGGTACCTCAGAACATGTAAATATAACAAAAACTCACGTTCGAAAATTTGACCCTAAAAAAATACTTTCTCAACCTTAATGGTAAGAGAAAGTAAAAAAAGTAGGACAGCCGATTTTTGTATATATATATATATTAGGTCGTTGTAAAGGTTCGTGCGGACGCGGATTATTTTATTGCCTCCAAAGACGAGAACTTCTATCGCCGTGGTATACATTTGTTACCCGAAAAATGGAGAAAGGTTGTAGAAAGTAATGGAGAGCATTTTGATTAAAAATTTTCATTTGATTTGATATATTTTTATGAAATGAAGCAATAAAAAACAGCACGAATTTATGCAAAGACCTAATATATATATATATATTTTAATCTTGGCTACTAGATTCTTATACAGATTTTGTTTAACAAAGTTTTCTTTATTTTAACGTAAAACTGAAACCTCTAGCACTAATGCTAATTAATGGATTTTGGAAAAACTAGTATTCATGATTTCGGGAGTGTAAAAAAAGTAGAAGGACACTTGCCAAAATTTGTTATTTGGTAGATTGTGCGCGAGTAAAAGAGTAAATGTAGAATTTTCTTTAGATGATTTTGTTGAAGAAAACGTATTTTGTTAAAAATTGCAATGTTATTTTCTTTTCAGTTGTTTCAATGTTATTTTCTTTTCGTTTCGTTTACCAAAAGGGGTAAATTATTGCATATAAAAATAATGGTAAATGTGTTAGACGGATTATTCGTATACTGCACGCTAGCCCCAATACAGTTTCTAACTTTATCTGAAAGTCAGACAGAAATAGGAAAAGAAGGAAGACTGGTAGGCCCAAAAAATTTAACGCCTTACGATGGAAGAAAACTTGCTCATGAGTTTAAAAACAATAGTGGAAGTATCGCAAAGGCCCAAAATCAAGCAGGGCTTACTCATGTGTCAAGGGAAACAGTTTACAACAACATGACAAAATCCAAATAAATAATTTTCAAAAAGTGGAAGCATCATCCAAAGGGGGAAAAAACACGGATTGATTATCGTTTATCATGGGCTAAGGATCACATGTCATGGACCTCAGATGGGACATCTATAATATTTTCAGACGAGAAGAAGTTTAACTTAGACGGTTTAGATGATTACTAATAATATTGGCATTGTCTGAAGATTACAAAAGAATTTTATTCAACTCGACAAATTGGGGGGGGGGGGGTATGCTTTTTTAATCAATTGGATATGGAAGAAGAATAAGTCTGGTCTTTTTCAATGGTAGGCAGAAACATACAGACTATATTGAACTGTTGAATTCTGAGCTTCTTCCTTATGGCTCTGAATTAGGAGGGACAGAGTGGGTGTTTCTACAAGATGAAACCTCCATTCACCCCACCAATGGAGTTTAAAATTAGTTCGCTGCAAATAATGTGCAGGTTTTAGCAAAGTCAGCTAAAAGCCATAATCTTAACACAGTTGAAAAAATCTGGCCAATGCTTGTTCGTCAAGTATATGCTGGTGGGAAAAAGTTTGAATTCCTTACAGAGCTTCGAGAAGCTTAGAACAGCTCATAGGCTAATTTTTACCAAACAGGAATCCAATCTTTGTATAATTCGCTACCAAAGAGAGTATTCTAAGTCATAAAAGCTAATGGGAAGAGTATTCCTTACGAATATCGCTAATATTTTATATTTTGTATTACTGTCCTTCTACATTTTTTACAGAGTTTAAAAAAGTAGAAACTATTTTTGCTGTCATTAATAATTTATTTTTGAAAATCATGGTAATGATAGTGATATTTTCTTATTAAATGATCTGCAAAATGCTACACATAAAAATAATTTCATTAAAAATAAAAGATTCCCTTTTTCTCTAAAAATATCTAGTGTCCTTCTACTTTTTTACACAGTGTGCATCTATTGATTATACATTTGGTACATTACAGATCGTCAAAGTCATCCAAATTTTTTTTATTCTATGGGTATTTATTCTAATTTTATTATTCTATGGGTAAAATTGTTTATAGAATTACGCATTACCTTACTGTTCTTTTTAAATTCCACTTTCACATTCTGAAAATACATAACTGTTAAATTACGAGGGTCATTTTTTAAGTAAGAACCGTTTTGCAATGGAGTAAGAGAAACTTTATTTATGAACGTAAATTGTATTACAAACTAAAATATGAACATTTTTTCACTTCTCAACATAGTCACCATTAACATTTAAACATTTATCAAGTCGTGGCACCAACTTTTGGATCCGTCATCAAAGAACTCTGCCGCCTGACCGTTAAACCAGTTAGTAACAGTTTCTTTCAACTTGTCATCATTTTGCAATCGCTTTCCACCAAGAAATTCCTAAAGTTTTGGAAACAGATGAAAGTCTGATGGTGCAGAGTCAGGGCTGTATGCTTGATGATCCAGTACTTCCTAATGGAAATTTTCCATTTGTGTCTTTGTTTTTGTCGCAACGTGAGGCCGAGCATTGTCCTGAAGCAAAATGACACCGCTCTTCATCTGTTTCCAAAACTTTAGGAATTTCTTGGTGGAAAGCGATTGCAAAATGATGACAAGTTGAAAGAAACTGTTACTAACTGGTTTAACGGTCAGGCGGCAGAGTTCTTTGATGACGGATCCAAAAGTTGGTGCCACGACTTGATAAATGTTTAAATGTTAATGGTGACTATGTTGAGAAGTGAAAAAATGTTCATATTTTAGTTTGTAATACAATTTACGTTCATAAATAAAGTTTCTCTTACTATTGCAAAACGGTTCTTACTTAAAAAATGACCCTTACTACTCGTTTTTTAAAAAAATTATTATCATTATTATTTTTTATTATTTAAAGATTTGAATTTTGAGTTTACAAATGCGAATTTTCACTAAATGCATTTTTCTCATATTTTAGCTGTAAAATCAAGTATTAAAATTTCAAAAATTCTATTTTTGGAAAACGAGTACTAAATAAACGGTTGTGAATTTTCTGAATGGGAAAATGGAATTTAAAAATATCAATTAGGGGTAATGCGTAATTCTATAAACAAATTTCGCCATAGACTTACATGGGATAGGGTGACTGGAGACGGGGGAATCGTAAAAGGGGAGTGAGCAGCCTTAAATAAATGGAAAGTTTACTTACAGCAATTACTGTAGTAATCAGCAACGAGAGAACGATAATAATTTCCATATTAAAATGATTGAGATGGGACTGCTAAATGTAAATGAGAATTTCGAATCCGAAATGCTTATTTAAAGCCATGCAAATTTCGCTTTGTCATGTTTTTTAATAATTATATTTTTATCTTTTATTTTTTTGAGGAAAAGAGGAGAAAAAATATCTTATACATGTAAAATACATTTAATGAAGGATGAAATGCAGATTTAAAAAGCTGATTCATCATTATTATTACCTTTTTTTATACAGAGTATAAGGTAGTATTGTAATCCCGATTTGCGAACTTGATTTTGTATATCGTATAGCGTATAGCTCAAAAACAAATGGTAGTAGAATGTTGAAAATTTACATTTGTGAGTGGCATGATGTCTAGTTGTAAACCTGCAAATTTGGTTTAAATATGAGCTCTCGTTTTAGAGGTGTCTGCGAATTTAGGCAATTTTTCGTAACGTCTGTATGTGCGTATGTATGTGTGAATGTATCTCGTATAACTTAAAAACGGCTGGACGTAGAACGTTACAAATTAATATATAGGCTGGTTATAGCATCTAGTTGTGCACCTCCCTTTTTGGTCTTTCTGTGACTTTCTGTTTTGGAAATATCTACGAAAATTGTGTTCATAATGACCAAAAATACAAAGGTTTTGGCCATTATATATGACCTACCATCATAGGAATTTCAAAAAAAGCTAATAATAGAGCTTGTAATGATATCGTTATGAAAGCTGCCAACATTTTTGCGTGTAGAAAGTAATTCTGAAAGACATAAGAAGGTTCTAGTTGAAGAATGCACTTTATTGCCAATGAGAGATTCTGTAATAAGCCGTGGAGTACTATTCCTGAAAAAAAAAAAAAACTACTATATTTGTCTTGATGGTATATATAATCATATTATCGTGACTTTTGTAGTTGAAGTAGCAGTTTTTTTTTTCTTGCTTTCAGGAATGTTCGTGGTCAGGCAGGACTGGAATCATCTTGTTTATTTTCGAATCAGTTACCTCACACATAAATGTCGATGCTTTCATAACAATATTTATATTCAAATGAGTGTATAAGGAAGTCATGTAGTGCTCACTTCAGATTTCTACTATTGTATCATTTACAATTTATTTATTGTCTAGAAAGTAAAAATGAATTATCTTTAACCCTAAGAGGCTCAATTTTTTTTTTAGTGAGCGACAAAAATATATAGGTTGAAATGAGTGATCAGAAGATAGGGAAAACTTATAAAAATAAAAATAAAACCATATTTTACGAAAAAATCAACTTTTTAGCTCAACGTACCGTATGTGGAACATACATAAAAATATGATTTACTAATACGTTTACTAGTGTAATTAAAAAAAAAAAAAAAAAAAAAAAAAAAAAACTTACCTCTGCAAAATATATACTTCGTTATAACACACAGTATTTTTTTTTTTTTTTTTTTTTTTTTTTTCGAGTCAAAACTGTTCAATAACTATTTTTTTTTTTTAATTCAGACAAACGACTAACGTATCACTTTCATTCAAATTTCACACTGAGTGCACTATAACAGAAACACGGACGACATCTTTAGGTAAAGATGCGTATTACTACATTGCTAAATGTCAGTAGCTTCTATCAAGATGTCAAGAGATGTCGCTACTAATAGTTTTATAGCTACAGGAACGATTAAAGTCGGTGTTCTACATATGGAACTGGGTGCCTTGTAGGATTAATAAAATTTCAATTACTATGGATGAAAATTCTCGATTAAAATGCTGATTCCTTTCTCATACAATTTTAATTTATTAATTTTAAAAAGATTCCTTTTTATATTAACTTTTTAAGTATAGTATACCCCCCTTTAAGCAGTTTGGGCTTTTCTGCAGGATCCAAGACGCCTTATTTGAAAAACCCAACTTGCGGTTGCTCATGCTATAATTTTTTGGCTCCACTTACTTTTAACCGAAAGATTTGAAAATATTCTGTGACAATTTTAATTAAATAAGGTGAAGTTTTTTACTCAAACAAAATGGCGATAAAAATTCGTCGGTGTTGAAGCTTTGTCTAACAAATTTAAAAACCCGCTCTAGAGATGTGATTTGGGAAACTTTGAGAAAAAGTTAACCTTTGCGATTTAATTGTCCTCAAAACTGTGTACTGAAAGTAGGGTAAGGTGGGGTAAGTGGGACCCCTTTTCGGCATAATTCGACTTTAGCTCAACATAGCACCGGATGTAATAGGCCTAACAACTTAATTTTTTTTGTGGTTCATTCTCTCATATGTTGTTACTGTACCCATGGCAACCTCTAACCAAATTGGCAAATGATGAATTAAAGAAAAAAATTATTTTGGGCAGTCATCGGGGTGGCCCACTTGCCCCGCAAGGTGGGGTAAGTGGAACCCCCCCTGAATATATTTTTACACATAACTGGTAGAGATTTGGTGGGGCAAGTGGGACAATCTACATGGTTTTCTGAATCTTTGAAAAAAAAATCACTGAAGTATCTCTATTAGTTCACCCATAGCAACTTTTTCTGCACACAAGCTTGCTAAAAGAAAACAATGTCAAATTTTCAACTTTTTACTTTACAAAGTTTAAACTAGCCTATGGCAGTATTACATGCTAGTGAACATTATATCTTGATAAATCGTTGGTAAACATGTATTTTGAAAGTCTCTTGGAAAGTGTTGGTTCATTTAGTTTCAGCACAACATCTTCTAGGAATACATCATGAATATCATTAGCTTCAGGGGGGAAAAAGTTATTACGCATAGTTGTGTCTTTGTGCATGTATTACATGACAACTGTATCTTCATCGTTTTGACTGTCATTTAATACCAAGCCAACATACTATTTCTTTTTTTTTTTTTGCCTTCAAACTGGACAAAGGCATAATCCCCATTTTTAAGTACTGTGGTACTGGGTAATAACTGATAGTTCATCTTCGGAACTTGAATCACTACTGGTGGAGTCATCCAGAGGTAAACCCTATAAATCAGTGCATATGACTATTTTTTAACTATATTAAAGAGTTGGGGTGGGTGGCCCACTTACCCTGCCATTGTGGTGGCCCACTTACCCCAAACACGGGGCAAGTGGGCCCCCCAATTTTTTTTTTCAACCTTATTAACATCATGAGTACACGATACTACAAAAAGATTCTGTGTTTTATACACTTTCGAAATATATAAAGTTTTGGTTTGTATCATGAACGGTTTGGAAGAAAAAAAATAATTAGTACGATGGCGCGAATTACGATAGGACTGCAAATTTAAAAATCGTCACAAAAAGGCATGTAACTTATCACACACATAAATGAAAACGGTGCCATAATGTTTTCTACATCTATTGGGATAGGTACATAAAATTATTATAACAGATTTTTTTTTGAGTCAATAACTGGGGAAATGCCAGGGGGGGTGGCCCACTTACCCCAGTGGCCCACTTACCCCACCTTACCCTAAATGAAAGAAATTAAAAGTTATATTTCTCACCTACATTTCAATAATGTTATTTAAAATGTTACGATATCAACTTGAAAGTTTAAACACCTAGAGATCAAAATCAATTTTTATTAAACTATATATGAAAGCTCATTGAAAAACCGAATAAAAAATAAAATCGATTTGGATTAGATCAAGGGTTGTACAAACTGTATAATTTAGAATACAAAAAACTAAATTGCATGCAACAGTAAAATAACAATACAGATTGCAAAATTAAGCAATTAAACTATTTACATCATTTATAAATAAGTACAATGTACACATATATACTCAGGGACATTCAAAATAGCGCACCAAGAAGGAAGCATCGGATTGAAATAAAATTTGATATACTTAATAGTACAGGTGACAGATTCTCTTAATCCCGAAATCAAAACAATTAAACAAACACAGTGTATCCAAATCAGGCAAATGCAGTACAACTTCAGTATCGCGTCGGACCGCCTCCTGCTGCAATACACGCAGCAACACGGTCCAGCATTGAATTGATTAGACGTCTGATGTTGTCCTGAGGCAGACAAGCCCACAGATCTTGAACAGCCATCTCCAGATCATGTACAGAATGACACGGTGGCATCTGGTGTTTCAGCTGGTCTCACACATGTTCTATAGGAGGGGAGCGGGTCGGCCATGGAAAAGTCTGAAACTGACGTAAGAAGTCGTGAGCAACTCGTTAACTAATTTAACAGCAACAGTGATGGCTACTTTTTACAAGGATTATAAGAAAATTTCGCCAAATATTACTGCCAAACTTATCAAGTACAAACAATAATTCGCTCTTCTGTTTAGGCAAACTCGCCATTTTAGGTGATAAAGACGCCGAGTAATACGTCTGCAACCAAACGTCACCAAGCTATATTTCCGCTGGGCAACAATGATCAGCTGTGAGTCAGCTCGTATTATAGGAGTTTTAATCTGAACGACGACGTCATTCATTCTTTTCAGAACTATATAGGCACCGTCCTGTCTAGGTTGTAGCTTGGGAGAGAGTCTTTTATGACGAACTAGGTTCCACAACCAAACTTCGTCTCTTTCCTTGAATTCGTGATATCTAGACTTTATGTTATATCTCGTCTTCATTCTGTCTGTTGCCATGTGAATTTGCTCCCGAGCAAAGTTGTGCACGTCTTCAATTCGAGCCTGGAGATCTCGGATATACTCCTCTGGGGATGAAGGCGCATCTGGTAGACGACCAAACAGGAGATCATAAGGAAGACGAAGTTTACGTCCTGAAAACGTCTGGGCTGGAGTATAGTCAGTAATCCCGTGTACAGCACTAAGATACGCCAGCAGGAACGAAGGCAGTTTCGAGCCCAGTTTTGTTGGTTCTTTCATATTAGAAAAGGGGTTATTCAGGATGGTGCGGTTAAACCTCTCAATCATGCTGTCTGACTGGGGATGCAGTGATGTTGTTTGAGTTTTGTCAATGCCGAGTAACTGACACAATCCTTTGAATACTTATAGCAGAGATGAAGTTCGTATCTTGATCGGACTGGAGCTGTAAGGGAATGCCGAACCTTGACACTCATTACTGTACTAGAACGTCTGTAACTGTACATGCCTTTTGGTCGGGAATGGGATAAGACTCAGGCTACTTAGTGAAATAATCCATCGCAACGAAAATGTAGAACGAGACCCAAGATGTCGAGTGCAATCCGAATAAAATGGTTATCCCACATTATACTGTTCCAATCTTCGGCTCCGTTTCTTCGGGTCTATACGAGCCGCAAATGTATCACAAGATTTGCTCCAAAAAATGTATGGCTATTTAAGAGTGGTTTTTTTTTTTTTTTTTTTTTGGGGGGGGGGGGAGATTTGGGAATCGACACAGCTGTACTTCGGCTTCTTCCATAATTTTTTATGATCTTAGGGACTGTGAACTATGTCAATTAATTTATTAAACTCATTTTTATTCTGTTAACCCTTTAAGTACCTAAAAATTAAATTTTTCTCAATTAAATTTTTTAATCCTTTAAAAACAAAAATAAAATTTTAATTCCTAAAAGAAAAAAAAAATGAAAAAAAAAAAAAAATTATTCTTTAATTAAACCTTTTGCTATTTCTTAATTACCTTTTAAACTTAACCTTACGCAGATTTTTAACATCTGCAGTTATACCTATTTCTCTGGGCTCACATAATAGCAAGACAATAATTAACAGCCTGGACGTAAAGCACTCTGCACTAGGACGCCCATCAATGCCTCTATCCAGTTCCAGCTCTTGCCACAAGAAAAACAAAATCACAGCCTATTTCAAGGTAGGCATCACACACTTCGTTCAGTCGATTACACATTACAAACAGATAATCATAACTCTTTTTCAATTACTTCAACATGAATTTATAGATAAGAAAACTTAATACTTAGTTGACCTGGAATAAAAATGATATCTGTATGAAGTAATATGATGTACACTAATTGCATTATATATATAGATATAATATTGTATATTAATTTTCCAGCTTAAAAGTTTTTACATTATACACAAAATTCTAGACTTTTATTTTTGAAAAAAATCCGTTTTCCTTTACAGACTTTCAAATAAAAAGTCGTTTGTGCTTTACGTGCCCGGACCGTTTGAAAACTCACCTTTGTTTTGCCGGCCCACGGGCCAGGCCGCACATATAGGGACACTCAACCTCACAAAATCCTTCACAATAACCTGTGTAGCAAAACATGCTTTCGCAAGAAATATGTCTTCTGCAAGCATGAATTTAGAACTGCTTTGAAGAAAAAGAAAGATAATGCTTCTTTTCTATGAGATTGTTTAAATATAGCTATTTCGTTTTCTAGTCATCAGAATGCATATTTTTTCGAATATTTAAATGGCAATTTCTTCAAAAAACAACATTTTAATATAGCTTTGGAAGGTCTTTATTTTGATCATGTGACGAAAAAAAAAAGTTTATTTAAAAAAAAAAATTCATTGCTTTTCACCTTTATGAAACAAAGTTTTATTTATTTATTTATTTTTTAATTAATATTTTTAATTTTGTTATAGTAAATTTTATTTAATATTAGCAGACTTTTTCTGTTACGCTAATGACTATCTTTAAAGAAATTTTCAAAATGCATTAAACACTGTACATTAAATCACTTCATAAATAAATAAATAAATAATACATTGAAATCTCTTTGGTCCCTGCTGCTTTCGGGAGCGTCTTCCCCGTCTGCACTATATTGGTTCCGGGGTCCCAGTGCTTGCATTCTCGCCTTAACCTGGCATTTCAATTTAGGTGCTAACTGGACGATGAGTGGTGCTGCAATTAATCAAGAACTACGTTTTTCAAATAGACATATCTGGGGCAGATTATCAGCTTCACATTATGACAACAGATGCCAGCACCAGACAATATTTCTAGCTGCAAAAATTTTAATTAATAATAATAAAAAAAAAAAAAAAACCTAATCGAAAATTCGAAAAAATCGGGCTTTGAGATGTATCAGGAGAAGTCGAAATGGATCTCTGAGCAAAATTCTGTAACTCTACGATCAGCCGTCTGCCTACAAAGTGACAACACACCTCTAAGTTTAACTTTGTTTTTTGTCAATTTCTCGGCCTCCATACAGTTTAGGATATTGGGAAGACACTGAAAAAGATTTTCTTTTATCAACTGACACCTTTTCTATTTATTATCTGCGAAAAGTAAAGTATTGACCCTTCGAAGATCAAACGACCTTCTTTTTATCAGCGTGATGCTCTAACCAACAGAGCTAATGAGCTCTAAGGGTAGTTCTCTACATTTACAATTCTACCTACAAAGTCGATCATCTCAGAAATTTATATAGTTTAATTAATCTAAAAGAGCTAATCAAAAATTCAGAAATTGGGCTTCGAGATGTATTAAGAGAAGTCGAAATGGATCTCTGAGCAAAATTCTGTAACTCTACGATCAGCCGACTGCCTACAAAGTGACAACACACCTCTAATTTTAACTTTGTTTATTGTCAATTTCTCGGCCTCCATACAGTTTAGGATATTGGGAAGACACTGAAAAAGATTTTCTTTTATCAACTGACACCTTTTCTATTTATTATCTGCGAAAAGAAAAGCATTGTCCCTTGGAGGATCAAACGACCTTCTTCTTATCAGCATGATGCTCTAACCAATAGAGCTAATGGGCTACGGGGTAGATCTCTACATTTACCATTCTATCTTGTGAGGATGAGACGTCAGAACGTCACCAATTAAGCTGGATCCAACAAAGTAGAAGTGGGGACGGTTAAAATCGCTTCGTCGCCAGTGACTCGGTGAAGGTTGAGGTCGAGTTAGTTTTGTGTCGGCAGGGTGCTGCAGTAAAAGATTTTGAATATTAGATAAATTAGAGGTGATTTTTAAAAGGACGGATTGAAATGTAGTGAAAGGAGGGTGTAGGAAGAAGTATAAAATAGAGATGGTTTTAGTAGATGGTGTGGATGTTGGAGGATAGTATAGTGGATGGTGGTGAATCTTATTCTGGCGAGTATCGAGAAGTAGAGTAGTGGAGATTTAGTGGCGTGAAGTTAAGTAGTGATGAGTGTTGGTGTGCGTATCTACTAGCTTTCGGAAAGGTCAAGTTGGGTCTGAAGGGAATCCTCTGACCCATAGTGAAGTCGTAGTAGCGGAGTACGAGTGCGACCGTCTCTACACCTTCGACTATCTGCTGGGGTGAGATATTTAAGATAATTAAATTGTTGATTTATATATTTTGATTTAGTAATACGCTGACTGAGCTAAGTTTTATTACCAGGCCGCCCTCCCATTAATCTGGTTCAAATAAACTCTTATTGTTTGTTCAATTCAAGTCTCTGGTTTTCTTAGTAAGTATTTAAGTTAAGATGGAGTTTGCAGGAACGCAAACTCCACAGTGGCGCCCAAACCAATTCGACCCCCCCCCCCCCCGCTCGGGTTTATTTTACTGGCTCAAACAATGTACTTAAATTTTTTGAGGATCTTGAACAGTATTTTAATATATGTAAAATTGACGAAGCTGATAAATTTAATTTATTAAAATACTCCTTAAAAGGAGATGCTAAAATCTGGTATGACACCATTGCCTCTAGAGCTCTAGGCCAAAATCCTACGTATGAGGATTTGAAGCTTAAAATTAAAAATTCATTCTCTTCTATTGTTGATAAAACCAGACTACGTCAAGAACTTTATACGACAAAGATGTCGTTTTATGATAAACCTACCACATTTTTGTTACGTAAATTCGACATTATAAAGCAGCTGGATTCAGTGTTATCTTTTGCCGCTGCAATGGAAATTATAACCCCGCTTTTGACTATTCCTATTCAAGATTACCTTGATCTGAAACCTGTCACCTCTTACGACAGTCTGTTTCAAACCTTAGCTAAGTACCAAGAACGTCACCCTCCAAGGGCGGACAACACCTTTAATCGCCAACGGGGTAATGGAAATATGCAAAATTTTAGGCGTGAAAATTTCACCCCCCCCCCCCCCCCCTCAAAATTTCAACCGATATCAACATGACCGTCAATCGCCGCAACCAAGGCGGAATAACTTTCAAAATGCTCGGAACGATCGTTCTAATCAAAATCAGTCTCAAAACTTTTCTCGAGCTGATAGAAATAACAGAAATTTTCGTAACTCTCGTAATAACGAGAGGCGTCAGTTAAACGAGTAAGTGGCTCTTGTGAGGAGGAGCAACAGCCACTAAATGACTCAACCATCTCCATATGTTTAGACACAATTTGTATCAGTCCGGTGGACCTTCCTAATTTAAATGCAATAATTCATAATATTTTTATACCTACTTATTGGGACACTGGTGCTGAACGTTCCTTTCTAGCACATGAAACTTATAAAAAGTATTTTGCCTTTAAAGCTTTAAAGCGGACAAATTTAAATGTTACAACGGCTCAAGGCCAGACCTGCGTGAACAGAGGCGAAGTCCGCCTGAATGTTCAAATTCATAATTTAAGTGTTAATTGGCCTTTTTACGTCATCGACAATCTTCAGCATCCCTGCATTATAGGGTTAGATTTTATGAAAGCAAATAATGTTGAAATAAATTTTGCCAATAAATCTTTACATATTGATGATTCTAAGTCAAATTCTAAACCTGTCGAGCCGACAGAGTTAATTGTTAATCTAGAGGAAAGTGCCCTCACTCATATTGAAAATATTGATTTTGTTAATTTTCTTAATCAGTTTAAACAGTTATTTTCTGATACACCTGGCTTAACCCATGTTGTTTGCCATGAAATTGACACTGGAACTAATAAACCAGTCTTTAGTAAGCCTTATCGTTATGATCAAGCCAAACAAGATATTATAAATTGGCATATTGACAAAATGTTGAAAAATGATATTATTATGCCTGTAACTTCTCCTTATGCATCTCCTGTTGTTTTATGTCGTAAGAAAAATGGTAAACCTATTACCGATCCTGAGGCATGGAGATTTGCAATCGATTATCGTAAACTAAATTCTGTTACACAATATCCTCAGTATCCCTTGCCTATAATTGATGATTTGTTAGCACATATCACAACGACAAATTTTATGTCTACTCTCGATCTGACATCGGGTTACTTTCAAATTGCAATGAAACCCGCTGATATATCAAAAACAGCGTTTATAACTAAAAACGGCACGTTTGGTTTTAAACGAATGCCTTTCGGATGTTCAGGGGCTGTGGCAACATTCCAAAAAGCTATGGAAACTATACTTAAACCTGTTTTGAATAAATTTGTGCATGTGTATCTCGATGATATAATAATCACGTCCTCATCTTACAATGAGCATTTAAATCATTTAAAAACTGTTTTTACTCTACTGCAAAATGCAGGATTAACTTTAAATTCTTCTAAGTGCCATTTTGCACGACAGGAAATTAAGTATCTAGGCGTCAAAATAACGCCTGCTGGTATTTCTGTAGATGATGAAAAAGTTCAGCCAGTTTTGAACATGCCCCTTCCTACAACTTCCAAACACGTTTCGAGATTTCTAGGCATGTGTGCCTGGTATGGGAAATTTATACCTAATTTTGCTCACATATGCGAGCCCCTCTTTAAACTCAAAAGGAAAAGAGCTAAATTTCACTGGTCAAATGAAGCACAAGAAGCATTTGATAAGTTAAAAACTATACTTAGCGCTCCTCCTGTACTAGCTTATCCTAATTATAATATTAAATTTCAGGTAGCTACGGATGCTTCTTATTCCTACGGAATTGGGGCCGTTTTAAGCCAAGAAGGCCGCCCAATCGCATATGCGTCCCGAACGCTTAACGCTGCAGAAAGAAATTATCCAGTAACTGAACGTGAATGTTTAGCAGTGCTTTGGGGACTGAAAAAATTTCGTTTATATTTTACGCAACTTCCAGTAACAGTTGTTACGGATCATGCGGCATTAACTCGGTTAACAACTGGAAAGAACCTCTCCCCTCGCATGATTCGATGGACTCTTAAGTTATCTAACTTTAATATAAACATCGAACACCGACCTGGTTCTCACAATATCGTAGCTGACGTTCTTTCACGTACTACTCAAACTCAAGAAAATACAATTGAATCTAATTGGGTAAATCAATCCCTTGCTTTAAATGAAAAGAATGTTCAGTTAAATTCTTCTGTTCAAGCTTCATATATTCCTCATTCGCATTTAAATGCTGAACCGGTTCAATCCAAAATATTAGAAAACGTAACTGAAACTCGTGTAAAGGAAATTGAAAGTGAGCAAGTAAACCAATGTGCTTCTACAAATCCAGTAACTACTTTAAACGATAATTTCGTATCTGATCAGGAAAAAGTAGCCTTAGCGCTTATGCCAGCAACTGTGTTAAATTCGAGAGATCAATTAATCCAAGAACAAAAAAATGATCCCGAATTTCGATTGATCTATAAGTATTTACAAAATCCCGAGTCAGTTTCATTAATTGAATCAGCCATTGCCTTAAACTGGTCCCAATCTTTTTCTTTAATCGATGGCTTGCTTTTTTATTCAAAATTATTATCATCTTATGGCGAATTACGAGTTGTAATTCCCCAATCTCTTCGTCAAGCCATCCTATTTGAGTTTCATGACTCTCCAATTTCGGGGCACTTTGGCATTAGGAAAACTTATAAAAAGCTCAAAGATGCCTGTTACTTTCCTAAAATGAGGAAGTTTGTTAATGAATATGTTTCGAGTTGTCGCTTGTGCCAGCAATATAATTATAAAAATGTAAAGCCGGCCGGTAAATTAATTCCTATTAAAGTTGATTTTCCAAATCAAATTCTTGGACTCGACTTAATCGGTCCTTACCCCCTCTCTAAACCAAATAGATTTCGTTATGTGTTAGTTATGGTGGATTATTTTAGTAAATGGGTAGAATTTGTGCCTTTACGTAAAGCTTCGGCACAAGCAGTGGCCACTGCCTTCTTTAATAATTATATTTCTCGTTACGGCGGCGCCCCCCTTCAAATTGTAACGGACCATGGTCCTCAATTTATAAGTAATGTTTTTAAGGCACTTTGCGATACACTCGAAATTAAACACGTCTTCACGGTTCCATATCGGCCACAAGCTAATCAGGCCGAACGTGTTAATAGAACTTTAATTAATATGATTGCGACGTTCACTGGTCAAAATCATGAAAATTGGGATCAGTTTCGCTATCATTTTGGCTATGCGATTCGTACAGCGGTAAGTGATGCAACAGTAAAAACTCCCGCTGAATTGTTTTTGGGCAGAAAGATTCTGACCCCCTTTCAAAAACTGGTATTAGGACAGCAAAACTAGAGATGTAAAAAACCCGGGAATTTTGCTTCTGGGGAATAAACATGGGAATTTTCGGGTTTAAACCGGGAATTTTGGGAACTTTGGAAACTTTGATGGGAAGAAACTAATATGCAATGTTTAGATTTAATTTCACTTCTTATAGGTGTACCAAACAACTTGTTTCAATATCATTTTTATTCTATTTGCTTAAATAAAAGTGATATCAACAATTATGTGATTATTTTACAGAAAATTGTAAAAAAGTAAACGTTTACGTTATTGACAATAATAAATGATGAAGTTTTGTCTGCCTATTTAAATAACTTTTCTTTTTTTCTTTAATGAATACCATAATAAAATATGTAATAAGAAATAATATAATGAAATTAAATTATGGTAAGAATACTTTAAAATTATTAAATTTTATTATAATTCATCGAACAAAATCTAACATGAGTTCATCGGTTATTAAGAATTCAAGCAATAATTTTTTAATGCATTAAATAAATACATAAAATATTCAATAGCTAATAATTAATAATTTGTCTGTTATTTCTTTCTTCATTTATTTTTTGCATATTAATACTGTTGAAATTTTAATTGAAATAATATTTCCTAGTGTAATATTATTTATTGTTTTAGTAGATGCAGAACATTTTGAAGCATTTTTGTTTTATTTTTGAAATAAAATGTTAAAGATATACAACTAAAACATGTGATTGCGATAAAAAAAAAAAAAAAAAAAAAAAAAAAAAAGTTTTATATTGAACTCAGTGTGTATACAGTCAGAACTAAAATATAAATATACGACAATAACAGAGAATAAGTCTGTCAATTAATGAAATGATATTTGTACTTTTTAAATTCATAGACGTTAAAAGCACTATATAAAAATTGAAAGATTATAAAAAACATCTGAATGTGAGATAACACTTTGAAATGCCTTAGAACATATCTAATCTAAGAAAAAAAAAAAAAAAAAAAAAGTTAAATTCGCAACTTGTGAAAACTTTCAAAATTCCCTTGTTTTGGAAACTTTCAAAATTCCCTTCCCAAAAAACCGGGTTTATTCCCTGGTTTAAACCCGGGTTTTTTCCCCGCTCACATCTCTAAGCAAAACGCATCTCAATTTATTACGCGAAATATTGAAGAATTGCTACCAGAAGTTCAGAGAAATTTGAGAAAGAAAAGCTCAAGAGCAGCAAGCTGTATATTATAACCTTAAACGTAGAATTTTAGAAGTGGGAGATAAAATACTCCTAGAATCACATTTTCTTAGCTCAAAAAATGATTCTAAAGTAGCTAAATTTGGGCCAAAATTCATTGGGCCTTTCTCTGTTTTAAAGGTAGAAAATAATAATCTGACAATTGATTTTAACGGCACCTTCACTACCATTAACGTTGATCAGAAACGAATATTTAAAGAGCGCACTCAATCATATGTTGAAACTCTTGATAGTGATGGCGTGCCGGGTTCAAACCCACCTGACGAACAGTCCGTCTTTACGCCTAACCTCCCTTCCCAGCCTAGTGCTCCTGATTCTTGTACAGCTGACAAACTACCCACTCCTACAACTCCCGAACAATCTGTTCAGGGCACTTCCGCTGACCAATCTAGTGTTAGCAGACCCGTGGCACAAAAGCGAGCTCGTACGGGTTCATCAAACCTTACTAATGTGAAATTTTCTAGGCAAACTGGTCGCAAGCGCGACTATTCTTTTACTAATAGCTCTTTTATACCGCAGATTAAAAAGGAAAAAGCTTGGAACAAGGGTTTCAAACGCCCTCAAGCGACGTTCTCAAAGTCCTCTGGAACACATCCACCACAGAAGGTATTGGCGGTTCCAGATTCTGTGCACACTGACTCTTTCCGGCCTAAGAGAAAGGCAAGGATTCCAAAAAGACCCCCACACTCTTCATCAGCTAGCGGACGGCACATGGAGAAATTCCTAGCAGCCCCTGACTCGATCGGCACAGACGAGTTCTTTTTACACTACCGATTCAATACCCGGCGTCAAGCCAGACTCCGACAACATGCTCAGCCATATGAATCACCTGTCGAACAAGCCTTTGTACAAGCCTTTTGGGATAGCCCTAGACCCCGGTCTGAAAGCCTGCAACCCTGTGGCCTAGCTGATGAGTACAACGAGCACATTCACCAAGACCTCTAACCTTGCTGAAGTTACAGCTGCAAATTCACATCAGGTGATACCGTTCTATATTTTTTTTTCTATTACAAGTGCATTTCTGTCAGAGCTGTACAAAATGTTCGACATACTTTGAAGCCTTTTTGGGACTTTATATTTTAAGAACTCTTACGAAAGTTATGGACTTTCCCAAACTAAAAATACAAAATTTAATTTAGCCATGAACTTTCAAATCAAAATTCATGTTCTGCTTCAATGTCAACATTTTTGTTCTCTCTTAAATATCTATTTTATGTATGTATTAAGTTCTTTTACTTTGTAGCCATCACCTGCAGAAAGCTGGTAATATAAACTGTTTTTTTTTACCCTTTGTAAATTCCCCCCCCCCCTTTTTCTTTTGTATTTCTATAAATGAAGTATTTATAAACTGCATATTTGTATTGGTAAAACTTTTGAATATTTGTCTAAAAGTTTATCTGTATGTACTTTTAGAGGGGGAAAAATGTTTTTTTTTTTTTAGCTATAAGCATAAAAAGCGTGTTTAACCATATAACATTAAAAACACTTACTGCTAAATTTTTTCCGTTTATGCTTAAGCTCAGGAGGGAGAAATTTTTCTGTATCTAAATTGTGTACTATGTTAATAGAGACGAACATGTCTCCGTTTTTTCTAGAAGAGGATTTTAACTTCTCCCTTTGATGTTATTACTGTACAAAGCTTTTACTTTACAGAATCTATCTGACGAAATTTCTGATACTCCAAATTGTCATCTGCACTCTCAAACTCTTCCTATTGTTGATGAGCTGTTTCCAAACCCTTTGATCCTTTTTCGTTATCTGATGCTCACAGCCTGTGGATTCTGACGTCTGCCCTAGTATGGAGCAAGTTCATCCTATTCTTGGTTTAGTCATCTCCCTTGCAGACGTAAAGTTCCATCTATCAGCCCAGCCAGTAAACTCATATTAACCCGTTAGTAGTCGCTATAGACAGCGCCACCTATTTCAGATTGAGCACTTTTTATTTAACTGCCACCAATATTTTTAAGAAGTCATGTGACCGACTTTCTTCGACTTTATTCGCGTTTTATGTACAGTCGGTAACAAAAGTGTCCAAACACTAGCAAAAATTCCTATGTAAAAAAAAGTATACTTCATACGGTTTTGTTAAATAAATCCTTATCGAATCATGTTCTTAGTCAGTGTAAGAACATGATTCGATAAGGATTTATTTAACAAAACCGTATGAAGTGTACTTTTTTTACTTAGGAATTTTTGCTAGTGTTCGGACACTTTTGTTACTGACTGTATATCAAATGCCACTTCTAAAAATTTTTGGTGGCTATTGAATAAAAAAAATCTGGCAACACTAAAAGATGGGCGGCAAATCGACCAACTAGCGACTACTAACGGGTTAATAAAGACTGTCATGTTTTTTTTTTTTTTAAAAGACAATTATTCTTGTGTTACGACAAACTTTAAATGTCGCATTTGTCACAAGCGACTTACTATGTAAAGCCAAGAAAGATCAAGTTTGAATTTATTTTTTTGCCTCCCTGGCATAACAGGGAGACGTGTGTTATTCCTACTGTACTCCACAGATTATTATACAGATAGGACACTCCCGTATATTCTTCGGTACCCAAAATTTGACTGCAACGACCCTATTGTCAACGGCTGTAAGTTTCTCGAGATTTCCGGCTTACGCAATCGCTCATCTTATTTTTATTGTATCTATGTTCATTGTAATATTAGTGCAACGTTAAACCCAACATCCAACCAACTAACCATTGTATCGATGTTTACATTTGGCAACTTTGTTATTGTTTACGAAATTGATTGTCGAAAGCATTTTAAGAAGCAATTACTAAATATTAAGCAAATACATTTCGAAAATATATATAAACCCGAAATATTTTTTTTCATTTTAAAGCATTTTGTATTATTTAAACCAAGCAATGTTAAATATTTAAGATTTTATTCCATACTGCTATTTCAGCATTACAGTTTGTTATATTAATTTGTACATTTGAACACGAATGTGTTTGGCAAAATTTATTTTCAAACATAATAAAAATTAGTTTTATTTCTTAGAAAATAGCTGTAATGTTATGATTTTGCGAATTTAAAAATAGTAGAAAAAGTGAAAGAAAGAAAACTGCACATATGTTTTCATGTGGCAACTTTATTGTTGTTTACAAACTTCATTGTCAAAAGCAATTTATTTTAAGAAGCAAGTGCTAAATATTAAGAAAATAAACTTTGAATATACATAAAATAAAAACATTTTTTTCATTTTAAAGCATTTTGTATTATTTTAAACAAGCAACGTTAAATATTTAATGATTTCATACTGCTATTTCAGAATTACAGTTTGTAATTTTAATTTGTACTTGAATATGGATGTGTTTGACAAAACAGATTTTTAAACATTATAAAAATTAATTTTTATTTCTTAGAAGAATAGCTGTGAATGTTTTGAGGATAATTTTCTGAATTCAAAAACAATAGAAAGTGAAGAAAAAGAAAATTTCCCATACTAACCTGCGCTACTAACTACTCGCGAAATTGAAAAACAATTTTCGATCAAAGATGTTATTCATGTAGACTTAACACTTATAGTTCCCCTCTGTTGACACTAGTGGTGCTACTATATTTCCGGTTCGCGTTTTAGCTTCACTGTCCTATCTGTATGATAATCTGTGCTGTACTCCTGGTTTTCGCTCAGTCAGGGTCCCGGAGTTTCTCGGGGTAAAAGGACGCCTTTTATTTAAAATTTTAAATTATTTTTTTTGCGTCCCCGAGTTTTTCGCTCAGGGATTTAACAAAATTTTTTTAAGTTATTCTCACCCGGTTGAAATTTAAGTGACGGCTGCACTCACACTTCAGAGATTTGAGATAGTTAGACATGGAATGAAGCTATTTAAATTTACTCGATAAAACCCGTTGGGGATTTTCCCGACTAAATTTTTTTTGGAGGGGGACTGTGAGGTTGAGACGTCAGAACGTCACCACAGTTGTTTTAATTAAGCTGGATCCAGCAAAGTAGGAAGTGGGGATGGTTAAAATCGCTTCGTCGCCAGTGACTCGGTGAAGGTTGAGGTCGAGTTAGTTTTGTGTCGGCAGGGTGCTGCAGTAAAAGACTTAGATTTTGAATATTAGATAAATTAGAGGAGATTTTTAAAAGGACGGATTGAAATGTAGTGAAAGGAGGGTGTAGGAAGAAGTATAAAAATAGAGATGGTTTTAGTAGATGGTGTGGATGTTGGAGGATAGTATAGTGGATGGTGGTGAATCTTATTCTGGCGAGTATCGAGAAGTAGAGTAGTGGAGATTTAGTGGCGTGAAGTTAAGTAGTGATGAGTGTTGGTGTGCGTATCTACTAGCTTTCGGAAAGGTCAAGTTGGGTCTGAAGGGAATCCTCTGACCCATAGTGAAGTCGTAGTAGCGGAGTACGAGTGCGACCGTCTCTACACCTTCGACTATCTGCTGGGGTGAGATATTTAAGATAATTAAATTATTGATTTATATATTTTGATTTAGTAATACGCTGACTGAGCTAAGTTTTATTACCAGGCCGCCCTCCCATTAATCTGGTTCAAATAAACTCTTATTGTTTGTTCAATTCAAGTCTCTGGTTTTCTTAGTAAGTATTTAAGTTAAGATGGAGTTTGCAGGAACGCAAACTCCACAATCTTTAAAGTCAACCATTTCAGAAATTTATAAATTTTAATTAATTTAAGAGAGAGAAGAAAAAAACTAATCAAAACTTTGGAAATCCGGCTTCGAAGTGCATCAGGAGAAGTCAAAATGACCTCCGTACAAAATTCTGTAGCTCTGCGACTGGTCGTTTGCCAACACAGCGACGGACACACACACATATTCTTTCATTACATTAGAGAAGTTCAAAAATATTGGTACAAAGTGTACAATTTTTTAGACTGACTGACATTTATAATAAAAATGACTAGAGCTTAATGCATTTAAACTGACACGAGAAAAGAAAATGCTGCAGGAATATCAGGTTGGCTACAGACTCGCTTTCTTGCCCTTATTTATCCATCAGTACATTTACATGATAATTTTGTACTTAATCAATCCTAAAACTTACTATTAAAAATTTCGAAAATAAAATACTGGGCAAAGAATCAAGGAAAAAATGGGGTCCGTCACCATCCTATATATGAACGTAGATAAGGAGATGTACTAGACTCCTCCCCCACCTTTTTAAATAACGGAAGATAAAATTTACATTTATTGAAGACCAGGCTTAGAAAGCACGCAAGAGTTGACAACATTTTAATTTATTCCGGAGCATTTTTAATGCTGCCTTTACTGCCTTGTTTTATCGTAATTATTTATTAGAGAAAATTATTTTATAAATAAAGTGGTGCAAATAAATATTTTGATGAAGGTTGTAAAACACAGAGTAAGAATAATTCAAATCAATATGTTTTCTAAAGATTCCATCGAATCCATTGAATGTTTTCTAAATATTTTGAAAAACACCATTTCCTTTTATTTTATTTTATTGATTTATTTTTTCTAGATAGTCATTGTCTTAATTATCGTATAAAAATTTTGTCATTCTGTAAGCTTTGAATGTAAATAAGGTAGAAATATTCAGTAAAATATTTTAAAAGTCATAAACAACAGTTATTATTTATCATGATATGGCATTTTGCTACAATAAATGTGTTATGTCATTTATAGTTTTGAAATCATGTAGAAAGAAAAACAATTAAATGCAGTACTCACTTTATATGTGTATGACACTTAGGATTCTGAATTCCGACATTTTCAATCAAATTTGTTTTTGATATAATATAATTGAATCAGGGTTTAACCTAACAAAAAATTTTCTTTAGCATTTTAGCTAAAATGACCAATCAGTATTTTAGCTTTTCCATAAATCTTTTAGCTATTTTTTATGCAGAAAGCCGATTGGGGGGATATAAAATATATTTAAATACTTTAAGAAAAAAAAAGCTTGAATCTAAAATTCTGATTTTCTACTTTTATTTTCACATACACATACTTTACACACTATATAAAATCAGCTTCTTCTAATCCAAAGAGAGAGTGCCTTATAGAGATATGATTGTTCTGCATGGAGGGAAAAAAGGTCATTACTGAATTTTTTCAACTGAAGTACAAGACTACCTCTAAATTTGTGTTGAGGATTAAACGAGGTAGTTACATTACAAATGTTAGAACTAAATAGGATTATGATACAATTCTCCTTGGTTTTGAAGAACACCAATTTTTGAAATCTTTTTGAAAATTAAAGTCTTTTCTTGGAGGTCCTTCAATATTTATCATAAGTAATTTGCTTAAATTCTCTGTTGTCAAACGATTTCTTAAATTATAACGATTTCGATAATTAATTCTAAATAGCAGATTACATTTCTCAGTGATAATTTCTGTGTTTTCAAATGTGCGCTTTTGAAGATAAACACAGAGAGAGAAAAATAAAAGCTTGATCCAAGATTTTCTGGATACTTGAGAGTTGTAATAAAAAAGCACCAGCACAGAATTGGTGCTTAAAAGTAATAAGAGTAAACACTGTACAATGTAAGAACTCGCATCAATTGTTTCGGATGGAAAGAAACCACGATCCTTCATCAGGCAAACGAAGTAGGCACTAGTGCGGCAAACAAAGCGCAAGCATTGCTGTTTGCGTCTTGTTTGCAAAATTTTATGGTGTTTATTCAAAGCATTGTACATGTTACTTGAGAGTTACGTTAGCTGAATGCTGGATTGCAGAGCTTTTATTATATATATTAAATTGCAGTGATAAAAAAATAAATAAATAAATAAATAAATAATACATTTAACTCTTAGTAAACTGGCATTCCACAAATCGACAAAATTCGGGAAACACTTTTTTTTTTCTGTTCATTTTAAGAAGTTTACTCTTTCCATTTTTAAATAATCAGTATTTAATTTATTATAAATCAGATCAATGTTCATACTCATAAAGACGATTCTTAAAAAACGCATTATTGCTTCGGTATACGTATGATTTGCATGCAAAAACTAAGCAGTTTTATTTTTCAGACTGTGCAATATACATATTTTTTATTTATTTAGACTAGAAAAATGCTTTTTATAGTTGATATATCCTATTTGTTAGAAATCCGCTCGATTAATTATCCGTTTATTCAGTGGCGGATTTAAGGGGGGGGGGAGAGCAAGGGGGCTGAAGCCCCCCCCCCTCAAAAAGCACTAACATTTCCAATTGGATGTTACAATTGTAAATTTTTCATTGATCTGAAATAACATGTTGAAAACACTTACCCCCCCCCCCCCCCAAAGTTAAGTTCTGGATCTGCCACTGCGTTTTTTATTATTATTACTCCATTCTGTGAATATTGAAAACGCATCTTTAAAAATTCTTAAAGGTATACTCTACTCTGATTAAATCATATTTAAATGATTTTGTTTGGATCCCCCCCCCACCTTTTTGTTTTAAGTTTTATATCAATTTTTAAGAATTTTTCACAGGGTCATTATTTGATTATCCGTGTTTTCCGATCTTCCGTGTAAACCGGAACATTAATTAGCACAGATAATCGGGAGTTTTTCCGTGTATAACTATTAAAAAATAGAAATAAAAAGAATTCTTTTAACAAAAACATCTCAACTGGTAAAGCTAACGGATTATGTTTAATAATTATTTGAAACAAAGTTACATAAAATTAACGTGCTTTTCTTATCTCTATTAATAGGAATTTTAATTTATTCAAATAGGAATTGGATTAAAATAAAACTTACCATCGGTCACCGTGAAGAAATTTTTTTTGCCTGTTTCCTTACAATTTGTGCAGGACACATAGGGCACATTGTCCTTGTACTGAGCATTTAGCCATTTGTACGGTCCCTGCCATTTTCTAATTAATTCTTTGGACACTAAATTAGCTTTCTTCTTTTTTATTTGGTTATCATTCGCACTTTCGTTTTCTGTTTCTTTCCGATTCACTGATACTGATGGTTTTAACCAAGCATCCATTTTTGTGATTCATTAAAAAACATCTATTTCGAATTTTAACAAACAAAACAGGCAGCTTTATCCCATGAGCAAAATGAAGAAATTATTTAAAATGGGGGTAGGGGGTAAGTGGTAGGCGAAGATCGTTGCGCAATACAAGCAAGCACCCAGAGAGCTTATATGAAGCAGATGCCGTATTCTGACTTACGCGCGTAAAAAGCAAAGGATCACGCGAGATTGTTCGTAGCCAGAAGATTGTTATTTGTTCTTAGCTGACGCAGACGATAATTGTTTGTCCCGGTAAAACGAAATTAAATCAAAATATACTTAAATAAATAAAACAATTCGAGATTTTTTAGTGGTTTAGTAATTTTTTTGCCAGCGAATATTTTAATAAAATTAGAGATTTTCATATAGAAATATTTTGTGAAATCATCTTGTTTTCGCTTTTTAGCGAAATGGTGTCGAGCAGGGTTTAAACTGCCGTTCGCTTTTTTCGCATTTTGCGAAAGGACATCGTATTTTGCGAAAATATGCTCGACACTATTTCGCTAAAAAGCGAAAACAAGATGATTTCACAAAATATTTCTATATGAAAATCTCTAATTTTATTAAAATATTCGCTGGCAAAAAAATTACTAAACCACTAAAAAATCTCGAATTGTTTCATTTATTTAAGTATATTTTGATTTAATTTCGTTTTACCGGGACAAACAACTATCGTCTGCGTCAGCTAAGAACAAATAACAATCTTCTGGCTACGAACAATCTCGCGTGATCCTTTGCTTTTTACGCGCGTAAGTCAGAATACGGCATCTGCTTCATAGAAGCTCTCTGGGTGCTTGTATTGCGCAACGATCTTCACCTACCACTTACCCCCTACCCCCATTTTACATAATTTCTTCATTTTGCTCATGGGATAAAGCTGCCTGTTTTGTTTTTGTTAAAATTCGAAATAGATGTTTTTTAATGAATCACAAAAATGGATGCTTGGTTAAAACCATCAGTATCAGTGAAACGGAAAGAAACAGAAAACGAAAGTGCGAATGATAACCAAATAAAAAAGAAGAAAGCTAATTTAGTGTCCACAGAATTAATTAGAAAATGGCAGGGACCGTACAAATGGCTAAATGTTCAGTACAAGGACAATGTGCCCTATGTGTCCTGCACAAATTGTAAGGAAACAGGCAAAAAAAATTTCTTCACGGTGACCGATGGTAAGTTTTATTTTAATCCAATTCCTATTTGAATAAATTAAAATTCCTATTAATAGAGATAAGAAAAGCACGTTAATTTTATGTAACTTTGTTTCAAATAATTATTAAACATAATCCGTTAGCTTTACCAGTTGAGATGTTTTTGTTAAAAGAATTCTTTTTATTTCTATTTTTTAATAGTTATACACGGAAAAACTCCCGATTACCTGTGCTAATTAATGTTCCGGTTTACACGGAAGATCGGAAAACACGGATAATCAAATAATGACCCTGTGAAAAATTCTTAAAAATTGATATAAAACTTAAAACAAAAAGGTGGGGGGGGATCCAAACAAAATCATTTAAATATGATTTAATCAGAGTAGAGTATACCTTTAAGAATTTTTAAAGATGCGTTTTCAATATTCACAGAATGGAGTAATAATAATAAAAAACGCAGTGGCAGATCCAGAACTCAACTTTGGGAAGGGGGGGGGGCTAAGTGTTTTCAACATGTTATTCCAGATCAATGAAAAATTTACAATTGTAACATCCAATTGGAAATGTTAGTGCTTTTTGAGGGGGGGGGGGCTTCAGCCCCCTTGCTCTCCCCCCCCCCTTAAATCCGCCACTGAATAAACGGATAATTAATCGAGCGGATTTCTAACAAATAGGATATATCAACTATAAAAAGCATTTTTCTAGTCTAAATAAATAAAAAATATGTATATTGCACAGTCTGAAAAATAAAACTGCTTAGTTTTTGCATGCAAATCATACGTATACCGAAGGATTAATGCGTTTTTTAAGAATCGTCTTTATGAGTATGAACATTGATCTGATTTATAATAAATTAAATACTGATTATTTAAAAATGGAAAGAGTAAACTTCTTAAAATGAACAGAAAAAAAAAAAAGTGTTTCCCGAATTTTGTCGATTTGTGGAATGCCAGTTTACAAAGAGTTAAATGTATTATTATTTTTTTTTTTTTTTTTTTTTTTTTTTTATCACTGCAATTTAATATATATAATAAAAGCTCTGCAATCCAGCATTCAACTAACGTAACTCTCAAGTAACATGTACAATGCTTTGAATAAACACCATAAAATTTTGCAAACAAAACGCAAACAGCAACGCTTGCGCTTTGTTTGCCGCACTAGTGCCTACTTCGTTTGCCTGATGAAGGATCGTGGTTTCTTTCCATCCGAAACAATTGATGCGAGTTCTTACATTGTACAGTGTTTACTCTTATTACTTTTAAGCACCAATTCTGTGCTGGTGCTTTTTTATTACAATTCTCAAGTATCCAGAAAATCTTGGATCAAGCTTTCTTTTTTTTTTCTCTGTGTGTTTATCTTCAAAAGCGCACATTTGAAAACACAGAAATTATCACTGAGAAATGTAATTTGCTATTTAGAATTAATTATCGAAATCGTTATAATTTAAGAAATCGTTTGACAACAGAGAATTTAAACAAATTACTTATGATAAATATTGAAGGACCTCCAAGAAAAGACTTTAATTTTCAAAAAGATTTCAAAAATTGGTGTTCTTCAAAACCAAGGAGAATTTTATCTTAATCCTATTTAGTTCTAACATTTGTAATGTAACTACCTCGTTTAATCCACAACACAAATTTAGAGGTAGTCTTGTACTTCAGTTGAAAAAATTCAGTAATGACCTTTTTTCCCTCCATGCAGAACAATCATATCTCTATAAGGCACTCTCTCTTTGGATTAGAAGAAGCTGATTTTATATAGTGTGTAAAGTATGTGTATGTGAAAATAAAAGTAGAAAATCAGAATTTTAGATTCAAGCTTTTTTTTTCTTAAAGTATTTAAATATATTTTATATCCCCCCAATCGGCTTTCCGCATAAAAAATAGCTAAAAGATTTATGGAAAAGCTAAAATACTGATTGGTCATTTTAGCTAAAATGCTAAAGAAAATTTTTTGTTAGGTTAAACCCTTGGTGTCGAGCATATTTTCGCAAAATACGATGTCCTTTCGCAAAATGCGAAAAAAGCGAACGGCAGTTTAAACCCTGAATTGAATCATAGGTTTACTCTACTTAACAAGCATTTTTTTTTTTTTTCCAATTACAAGATATCTTGCAAGCTACAAGCTCCATAAACCTCCGCTTGATTCTTGAGTGTTGAAAAAATACGATTTTCCCGGTATTAGGAGAGGTAAAAACCAATTCTTTGCCGAAATCTTGCCCCTAAACAAACACATCTAGACTTATAAGTTTTTTCAAAATTTTTAACTATTGTAACATATTTAACTTATAGTAAGTTTAGATCGAAAGACCGAATTAATAATTTCCACAAGAGCGAAATTGATAAACTAAATAAGGTCGATGTAACAAATTATTATGCTTATCATCATTACCCATCAAGGATGAGACTTAAATAAATATTAGTTCCTCCGTAAATCTGCATTATTATTTACAGAACAAATAAACATTTGCAATTTTCAAAACAGTCACATGTCGATTGGATAGCTGTGTTGGTACAGCTTTGCCGTGCTATATGGCAGTGATCAAGGTTTGAATCCTCCTAACCTGGTCACTTTTTAATCTTGTGGAAATTCATTCTTCTTTTCTATCTAAAAATATGTGTTACATTTGTTCGAAGATGTAAAAACTCATGATCGCAATATATTATAGTCTAATTAAATAAATGAAACTTCTTCATCGAGATGCATATTAAGAACATTTTGAGGTGCTTAATTTCTTCAAGCATGAGTCATTGCCAAAAATAAATCCAAAAAACTGGCGTACAGACAATAGCAAGAAATTAAAACTTCTTCACACACCATAGATTTTAAATCAGCACAACCGGTTTCGAAAGGACGTAGCCTTTCTTCATCAGGTGCAAACACGTGCAACTGCCTTGGAGGCAAAAGCAAGACAGAAAGCAGGACAATATCCAGAGGGGGAGGAGCAACACAAACAACCAATAGGAAGCAACATGCAGGGCAGGACCAATCAGAGAGGAACACACGTACACACACACCACAAAATAAGGAGGGAGGAAAGGAGTAAAAAATTTTTTTTTTTTTTTTAATTTCAATAATGTTAAACTAATAAGTGAATTTAATAAAATTTATCCATTAATTATTATTATTTTTATTTTAATTAGAATTATTTTATAATAACTAATATGATGTTATAAACATAATGAAGGAAATTATTTAATTGAATTAAACAAATTTTTCCAGGCTGTAGACAGCAAAGTGGAATCAGATTTTTCATTGACAATTTTATCACGATTAAGGTAAATAGCTAAATTTTCCAAAAAATCCAGTTCGGAAACGCGTTTGGCATGAAAGATAATTTTGGCACTCTTAAAATTAAAACTATGATCAAATTCCCAACTGTGCTTCGCAATAGAAGATTTAGAAATTTCTTGATTAACAACATACCGAGAATGTTCACGTAAACGACATTCAAGATTTCTTTTAGTTTGACCAATATAAGATAAATCACAGTTATTACAAGGGATATTATAGATACCCCATTTTTGAAGCTCAGGAACAGGGGATTTGGTTGAAGGGAATTGGAATTTATTGACAGGTTTAAAAATAACGTGAAAATTGAAACGCTTCAAAACGTTGGCTAATTTAAAACATAAGGGGGGATAAAAAGGTAAGACAATAAGATTATCAGGTTTAATTTTATCATCAATGGAAAGAGTAGAATTATAAGTTGGCCTACTGAACTTTTTGAGAGCTTTATCAATTATAGAGGGTCTAAAACCTCTTTTAATAGCAACAGACTTTAAATAATTCAGTTCTTCTTTAAGAGAAGAAGTATCAGAACAAATTTTAAGGGCACGATACACGTAAGTGTAAAAGGTGCCAATTTTTTGTTTAGCCGGATGATTAGAGAGAGTATGGGGAGGGTTAGAAACAGAGAAAGGTTTCCTGTACACAGAGGTTTTAAAACAGGAATCGTACCTAGTAACTAAAACATCAAGAAAGGGAAGTTGATTACAATTTTCTAACTCGAAGGTAAACTGAATATGGGGATCAATAGCATTAGCAATATTAAGAATGGCAGAAACATCAAACGGATTAATAAATCCAAAAACTGGCGTACACATTCGTACATACATGGCGTAAAGACTTCGCCATATTCTTGCTGATTGCATTTCTTCTAATAATTCCAATTATAAATCTAATCTTTCTAAATCTGAAAGCGTTGCTCTTAAGGAACTTAAATCTAATCAAAATATTGTCATTACTAAAGCAGATAAAGGTGGCCAAATTGTTCTCATGGACAAAACTGATTATGTTGATAAAGTTAATTCTCTTTTATCTGAAGGACCTTATACTGAAATTAAAAAAGACCAAACTAAATCTCTTCTAAGTTCTGTTCAAAAAGCTGTTAAAAATTCCATCGTTCTTCATGACAATACCAAATTCTCGGTTTCCCCTTCTTCAGCAATTTGTGCTCGTTTTTATGCTTTACCTAAAATTTATAAAAATAATGTTCCCCTCAGACCTATTGTTTCGAATATTGGTAATGCTACTTATCCCCTCTCTAAATTTTTAGCTTCTATTTTTTCTCCTTTATGCAGCACTAATAGTCATACTATAAACTAGTTGGCATAGGTGGACTCTGCTCAGTTCCCCATCATATTTATGTTCTGATAAATTTCTAGTTTGAGAGATATAATCATGTTAAAAGAAATGAATTTGACAAAAGCTTGATACAGTGACAGAATGAAAACCCCGCCTAATAGGCTATCCACCGTTTACTTCGATATATTTATCTTATTCTAATCTATTTATTTTATCAGGGTCAATTCCGTTGTTTAGTTTTCATGCTACTATTTCCAATGCAATAATCCTCAAAATTCATATTTATATGAAAAATTTACAATTTCGCTATGTTGGTAAAACCGTAAATTACGAATAATTTACGAAATTTTCCTATTAGAATATTTGTATTCAATCATGTTCAAACAAATATCATAAATGTAATTTTGAAGTTGTCTAATGTATTTATGAGCCTCAAAATGAAAGTTTATGCTCAATTTTACCTTATTCTGGCATGTTAAGTAAATCGTAAATTCAAAATAACTTACGAATTTTTTTAAATTGGAAAAATCATAGTTTATGATATTCATGCCAGTATCCTAAATAATATTTCAAAAGTAGTCTGACATCTTTACGATGAAAATATCTCTCAAGATTGACGTTTATGTGAAATTTTGCCCTATACTGCCATGTTAAGAAATTCGTAAATTTCCAATAACTTGCGAAATTTTCAAAGTAGCATATTTATAGTTACTGATGTTCCTTCCAGCATCAAAACTGATATTTTAAAACTGGTCTGACATTTTTACAGTAAAAAGTTTCCATTTAATGCACGTTTAAGTGAATTTTTGTCCTATTCTCCCATGTTAAGAAAATCGTAAATTTCGAATAACTTACGAAGTTTTTAAATTCGAATGTTGCAAATAAATAGGGTTCTTGCCAGTCTCGAAAGTAATATTTTAAAACTGATCTGACCTCTCTGCGACAATTTGTTCTTGAGATATCGTGTACACAGACTAACAAACTAACGGACTTACACACTAACAGACTAACGGACTAACAGACACCCTACAGACAGACACCATACAAATTTTGTCATTTTCGGATTCCTCACACCTGAAAACATGTAAAAAGGTCAAAAAACCGAGGTCGAAAATTTTCACGATTACCTAAGTTCCCCATACCTATAGCATAATGGGGAACTAAAAATTCCTATAATTTTGTTATGAAGTTAAATAATTTGAATCCTGTAAATTGCTCTATGTTATCTCTTGATGTGAAGTCTTTATTTACTAACGTCCCCACTGAAGGTGCGCTTAATTGTTTAGAAAAAAGGTTACGCGAATTTCACTATTCTGACATTGAAATCAAAAAATTTGTCAATCTAACTAAACTCTGTGTTTCCCAAACTACTTTTGAATTTAATAACAAATTTTATAAACAGTGTGATGGTTTAAGTATGGGTAATCCTTTATCTCCTATTCTTGCCGATATCTATATGCATTATTTTGAGGAAAAATTATTAAAGATGTTAAATTTAAAATGCTGGTTACGTTACGTAGATGACACTTTCATTCTTGTTGAAAATCCGTTTGATGTTTCTGCCATTCTTAATATTGCTAATGCTATTGATCCCCATATTCAGTTTACCTTCGAGTTAGAAAATTGTAATCAACTTCCCTTTCTTGATGTTTTAGTTACTAGGTACGATTCCTCTTTTAAAACCTCTGTGTACAGGAAACCTTTCTCTGTTTCTAACCCACCCCATGCTCTCTCTAATCATCCGGCTAAACAAAAAAAAATGGCACCTTTTACACTTACGTGTATCGTGCCCTTAAAGTTTGTTCTGATACTTCTTCTCTTAAAGAAGAACTGAATTATTTAAAGTCTGTTGCTATTAAAAGAGGTTTTAGACCCTCTATAATTGATAAAGCTCTCAAAAAGTTCAGTAGGCCAACTTATAATTCTACTCTTTCCATTGATGATAAAATTAAACCTGATAATCTTGTTGTCTTATCTTTTTATCACCCCTTATGTTTTAAATTAGCCAAAGTTTTGAAGTGTTTCAATTTTCACGTTATTTTTAAACCTGTCAATAAATTCCAATTCCCTTCAACCAAATCCCCTGTTCCTGAGCTTCAAAAATGGGGTATCTATAATATCCCTTGTAATAACTGTGATTTATCTTATATTGGTCAAACTAAAAGAAATCTTGAATGTCGTTTACGTGAACATTCTCGGTATGTTGTTAATCAAGAAATTTCTAAATCTTCTATTGCGAAGCACAGTTGGGAATGTGATCATAGTTTTAATTTTAAGAGTGCCAAAATTATCTTTCATGCCAAACGCGTTTCCGAACTGGATTTTTTGGAAAATTTAGCTATTTACCTTAATCGTGATAAAATTGTCAATGAAAAATCTGATTCCACTTTGCTGTCTACAGCCTGGAAAAATTTGTTTAATTCAATTAAATAATTCCCTTCATTATGTTTATAACATCATATTAGTTATTATAAAATAATTCTAATTAAAATAAAAAAAATAATAATTAATGGATAAATTTTATTAAATTCACTTATTAGTTTAACATTATTGAAATTAAAAAAAAAAAAAAAAAAAATTGTTTACTCCTTTCCTTCCTCCTTATTTTGTGGTGTGTGTGTACGTGTGTTCCTCTCTGATTCGTCCTGCCCTGCATGTTGCTTCCTATTGGTTGTTTGTGTTGCTCCTCCCCCTCTGGATTTTGTCCTGCTTTCTGTCTTGCTTTTGCCTCCAAGGCAGTTGCACGTGTTTGCACCTGATGAAGAAAGGCTACGTCCTTTCGAAACCGGTTGTGCTGATTTAAAATCTATGGTGTGTGAAGAAGTTTTAATTTCTTGCTATTGTCTGTACGCCAGTTTTTTGGATTTATTTTTGGCAATGACTCATGCTTGAAGAAATTAAGCACCTCAAAATGTTCTTAATATGCATCTCGATGAAGAAGTTTCATTTATTTAATTAGACTATAATATATTGCGATCATGAGTTTTTACATCTTCGAACAAATGTAACACATATTTTTAGATAGAAAAGAAGAATGAATTTCCACAAGATTAAAAAGTGACCAGGTTAGGAGGATTCAAACCTTGATCACTGCCATATAGCACGGCAAAGCTGTACCAACACAGCTATCCAATCGACATGTGACTGTTTTGAAAATTGCAAATGTTTATTTGTTCTGTAAATAATAATGCAGATTTACGGAGGAACTAATATTTATTTAAGTCTCATCCTTGATGGGTAATGATGATAAGCATAATATTTTGTTACATCGACCCAATTTAGTTTATCAATTTCGCTCTTGTGGAAATTATTAATTCGGTCTTTCGATCTAAACTTACTATAAGTTAAATATGTTACGATAGTTAAAAATTTTGGAAAAACTTATAAGTCTAGATGTGTTTGTCTAGGGGCAAGATTTCGGCAAAGAATTGGTTTTTACCTCTCCTAATACCGGGAAAATCGTATTTTTTCAACACTCAAGAATCAAGCGGAGGTTTATGGAGCTTGTAGCTTGCAAGATATCTTGTAATTGGAAAAAAAAAAAAAAATGCCTGCTAAGTAGAGTAAACCTATGATTCAATTATATTATATTAAAAACAAATTTAATTGAAAATGTCGGAATTCAGAATCCTAAGTGTCATACACATATAAAGTGAGTACTGCATTTAATTGTTTTTCTCTCTACATGATTTCAAAACTATAAATGACATAACACATTTATTGTAGCAAAATGCCATATCATGATAAATAATAACTGTTGTTTATGACTTTTAAAATATTTTACTGAATATTTCTACCTTATTTACATTCAAAGCTTACAGAATGACAAAATTTTTATACGATAATTAAGACAATGACTATCTAGAAAAAATAAATCAATAAAATAAAATAAAAGGAAAAAGAGGTTTTAGACCCTCTATAATTGATAAAGCTCTCAAAAAGTTCAGTAGGCCAACTTATAGTTCTACTCTTTCCATTGATGATAAAATTAAACCTGATAATCTTGTTGTCTTATCTTTTTATCCCCCCTTATGTTTTAAATTAGCCAAAGATTTGAAGCGTTTCAATTTTCACGTTATTTTTAAACCTGTCAATAAATTCCAATTCCCTTCAACCAAATCCCCTGTTCCTGAGCTTCAAAAATGGGGTATCTATAATATCCCTTGTAATAACTGTGATTTATCTTATATTGGCCAAACTAAAAGAAATCTTGAATTTCGTTTACGTGAACATTCTCGGTATGTTGTTAATCAAGAAATTTCTAAATCTTCTATTGCGAAGCACAGTTGGGAATTTGATCATAGTTTTAATTTTAAGAGTGCCAAGATTATCTTTCATGCCAAACGCGTTTCCGAACTGGATTTTTTGGGAAAATTTAGCTATTTACCTTAATTGTGATAAAATTGTCAATGAAAAATCTGATTCCACTTTGCTGTCTACAGCCTGGAAAAATTGATAAATTTTATTAAATTCACTTATTAGTTTAACATTATTGAAATTTAAAAAAAAAAAAAAAAATTGTTTACTCCTTTTCTCCCTCTTCATTTTGTGGTGTGTGTGTACGTGTGTTCCTCTCTGATTAGTCCTGCCCTGCATGTTGCTTCCTATTGGTTGTTTGTGTTGCTCCTCCCCCTCTGGATTTTGTCCTGCTTTTGCCTCCAAGGCAGTTGCACGTGTTTGCACCTGATGAAGAAAGGCTACGTCCTTTCGAAACCGGTTGTGCTGATTTAAAATTTATGGTGTGTGAAGAAGTTTTAATTTCTTGCTATGAGTCATTGGCCCATCAAATAGTTATTCGATTGGCTCGGTTGGCATTTGACAGTGGAAATAACATTGGTTGCTTAGAGCATATATATGACTATTGAGAGCACATTCAATACTAATGTTCCTATCTGAAGGGTAACCATGATTGAGAGTAATTTTCATCGATCACGTGACGAATAAAACAACCAGATCCGTCCGCAATTTGAAGATACAGCTAAAAATCTCTGACGCCCCTTTTCCGAAACTGTGTTGAGGGGTGTGACAAGTGACCTTGAATGCAGTGGCGCAGCGACGAGGGGGGGGGGCATTGTTGCCAGACTTTGTGACCTTTTTACTCAATAGTCACCAATAATTTCGAGATGGGATATTTGACATACATAAAAGACGCATCGAGCCGCAGAATCGTCTATTATATTACAGTCGGCTGCAAAATTATTCGAGCACTAGCCAATAATTCCCATATTCAAAAAGTACACTTAAGACTGTTTTGCTAAGTAAATCCTTGTCGAATCATGTTCTTAGACTGATTAAGGACATGACTCGACAAGGATTTATTTAACAAAGCTGTATTAAGTGTACTGTTTTTTTGGCAAGGATTATTGCTAGTGCTCGAATAATTTTGCAGCCGACTGTACATCAAATATCACTTCTCAAAATTATTAGTGACTATTGAATGAAAAACTCTATTCACTAATCACTAATAATTTCGAGATGGGATATTTGATATACATAAAAGACGCATCGAGCCGCAGAATCGTCTATTATATTACAGTCGGCTGCAAAATTATTCGAGCACTAGCCAATAATTCCCATATTCAAAAAGTACACTTAAGACTGTTTTGCTAAGTAAATCCTTGTCGAATCATGTTCTTAGACTGATTAAGGACATGACTCGACAAGGATTTATTTAACAAAGCTGTATTAAGTGTACTGTTTTTTTTGGCAAGGATTATTGCTAGTGCTCGAATAATTTTGCAGCCGACTGTACATCAAATATCACTTCTCAAAATTATTAGTGACTATTGAATGAAAAACTCTATTCACTAATCACTAATAATTTCGAGATGGGATATTTGATATACATAAAAGACGCATCGAGCCGCAGAATCGTCTATTATATTACAGTCGGCTGCAAAATTATTCGAGCACTAGCCAATAATTCCCATATTCAAAAAGTACACTTAAGACTGTTTTGCTAAGTAAATCCTTGTCGAATCATGTTCTTAGACTGATTAAGGACATGACTCGACAAAGATTTATTTAACAAAGCTGTATTAAGTGTACTGTTTTTTTGGCAAGGATTATTGCTAGTGCTCGAATAATTTTGCAGCCGACTGTACATCAACTATCACTTCTCAAAATTATTAGTGACTATTGAATGAAAAACTCTATTCACTAATCACTAATAATTTTGAGAAGTGATATTTGATATACATAAAAGACGCATCGAGCCGCAGAATCGTCTATTACATATATCAAATATCACTTCTCCAAATTATTGGTGACTATTGAATGAAAAAGTCTATTCAATAGTCACCAATAATTTTGAGAAGTTACATTTGATATACATAAAAGACGTATCGAGTCGTAGAATCGTCTATTATATAGTATACTAGCAGGCTACGCCCGCTTCGCTGGTCACTATTTTTAAATGAATCATTATAATTAATAAATTCTCCAAATTGCATTAATTTTTATCGTGTGAAAAAAAAAAAAAAAAGAAAATTAAGAAAGAAAACTCTGATCGGGAAAAATGTCGCACCGGGTCCCCAGTAGAGATGTGAGCGGGGAAAAAACCTGGGTTTAAACCAGGGAATAAACCCGGTTTTTTGCGAAGGGAATTTTGAAAGATTCCAAAACAAGGGAATTTTGAAAGTTTTCACAAGTTGCAATTTTTTTTTTTTTCTCCTTATGTTATAGATGGTCTAAGGCATTTCAAAATGTTATCTCACATTCAGATGTTTTTTTTAAATCTTTTTTTAAATAGTGCTTTTAACGTCTATAAATTTAAAAAGTACAAGTTTCAAATTTCATTAATTAATAGACTTATTCTCTGTTATTGACGTATATTTATATTTTAGTTCTGACTGTATACACACTGAGTTCAATATACCACTTTTTTTTTTAGTTTCTTTTACCCATAAGGTAGAGAAAGTATTGGTTTTGGATCAAATTTTCGAACGCGAGATTTTGTTATATTTACACGTTTTGAGGTCCCCTGAATACGAAAATCACGTTTTTATCAAATGGTCTGTGTGTGTGTGCGTGTCTGTCTGTTATCAGCATATCTCAAAAACAAATTATGGCAGAAAGTTCAAACTTGGTATTCTAAATGTGTATCATATAGGGATGCTACAGTAAACATTTCGTTAAGATCAAGCAAATGGTTCGTGTACAGGGACAATCAAGAGAATTTTAATACATTACGTCTATGGGGGAAATTGCAGGTAAGTAAAGTTTAACGTCTATAGATTGCACTAAACCAAATGAAACGAATATATATTTTCTGTAATAGAGATAGTTAACTGGGAAAAAAATTTGTGTATGTAGTCCCCCCTCGAGGGGAGTAAATTTTCATGATGGGTATCTTTCAAAAGAGCTCGCTAATACCTTTAAAACGAATGGTTGAAACATCGATCTGCGATAATTTAAAACAAAGTTATCGATTTTTTTTTACTTTTAACGAAAAAAAAAAAAAAAAAAAACTGAGAAAAAAAATCGTATTTTTTTTTTAAATATTGAGAACACAATGGACTATTTTTTTTTTTTTTTTTTTTTTTGATATTTGGTGTTATACTACTTCTCTAATATGGAAATCGTCTGCATTATCATAAAAGATAATTTTTTTAAATAATAATTTTAATAAAATATTTTTTAAAAACAGAATTATTTTTTAATAACCGAATTAAATTCTATATAAATGTAGGTTCATTAATGAAACGGGGGGTTGAGGGGGGCAGTAGCCCCCTCACACAGAACTAATTATCATATAGAACTCTTCAGAAGCCAAATATGAATTGTTTAACACAGGTTTACATAACAGTACTCGTTACCTTGCCTTTTAATCTGCAACATGTATTTATAGTAATAAA
The DNA here is from genome assembly GCA_963930645.1 of Salticus scenicus. Taxonomy (NCBI): domain Eukaryota; kingdom Metazoa; phylum Arthropoda; class Arachnida; order Araneae; family Salticidae; genus Salticus; species Salticus scenicus. The sequence goes on from OZ005652.1 coordinate 234,121,556, forward strand.
TTTCAGGGTAAGAGAAAGCCGTGTGAGTGACACACCAGATTATTTTTTTTTAATCGCAATCGCATGTTTCAGATGTATATCTTAAACATTTTATTTCAAAAATAAAACAAAAATGCTTCAAAATATTCTGCATTTACTAAAACAATCAATAATATTACACTGGGAAATATTATTTCAATTAAAATTTCAACAATATTAATATGCAAAAAAATAAATGAAGAAAGACATAACAGCCAAATTATTAATTATTAATTATTAGCTATTGAATATTTTATGTATTTAGCCTAAGAGCCCACGACGGCCAGACCTTCGTTATTTAATAAAAGCTGAAAATTCTTCTGTGCGTGTCCCCTATACAGGTAAGAACGACCAGGGACTGTAGAGTTTGGGTAGTGGTTACTTGGGCAGGTAACAGGTAGTAAAGGTGTATAAAATAGTACCTTAAATTCGTTAAAGTATAAAGCTCAATTTTTTTATATTTTATTAGGGATAACTTTAGAAATCTCGTCATCCATTGCCGGACACTTATGACAGTTGCTACCCCCTGCCAGACACCCCTAAATTTTAATAAATTATAATTATACTTTCGTTACAGTATAAAAGCTAAATTTTATATATGTTACTTGGGAACCTATAAAAAAATGTTACCTCAATAGCCGGACAGTTTTAATGGTTTTTACACCTTGCCAGACACATCGAAAGTCCGCTGTAGGTGCGAGCGCGAGGTAACGACTGTTCTAGCGGGTGCGAGTGAGATAGGGCGCTTAGTCGACTGCGATCTTTCACTGCGCATCATCTGTCTTTTAGTGATGTATTGAAGAATTATGTGTAGCTACAACCACGTTTTACCATTGATATTTGTGTCGTTTTTTTGTGAAATAAAAGTGTAATTTTAGTAAAAAGTGTTATCATGGGAGACACAATAATTTGTTTTGTGTGTAATAAAAGTGATGGTAAGATAATATTTTTCTCGGAGGAAACTTTAAAAAAATGTCAAACTGTTTTGAAAATCAGAAAAAAAACATAACCTTAAATATAAAGACATTATTCTGCCTGATGAGTATACAGAAAATGGTTATCACCGGGGATGTTATAAAGCATTTACAGGACTTATGAAAAAATACTTAACTTCTGAACCTGAAAATTGGACAAAAAACAGTGAAAAACAAAAATCAGCCAGTGTTTCTACAGACAATACCTCAACAACCTCGTCGTTGATACCTAAGTTGACCACGGAACCATCTCATTTACAGTCATCCTCTACAGAATCTTCAGTAACAATGCAATCAAGTTTAACTTCTGAATCAATAGGACTTCAATCTACAACTTCTCAAGAAAATATTGAAGTTTTTGAACCAGATCTTAGTGAAGATAATGATTTAACTCAGGATGGAAATATTCTAACCGAGAAGGAAGCTAATAATATCGACTACCTAATTGTTTGTGTGTTTTGTGACAGGAAACATAAAAAAAAACGTTCACGAATGCTTCCACTTCATAAAGCTGATACCAACCAATTTAAATCTAGCGTACTACCCAACATCGAAGGTCAAGAGAAGTATGCAGAATTATTGAATAAATTAAAAAAAATTTCTGGTCCAAAAATATCATATCATACAGAATGTAGAATTAGTTTCAATAATGAAATATCATCTTCTAAAAAACCATCCAGTAAAAGTGATTGGCATTTTCATCGGGAATATCAACAATTAGCTGAAATAAGTGGCATCATCGAGGAAGACGTAATTAAAAAAGGGCGCTGTTATTTATTAGTATATTTGCATGAAATGTACACCGATGTATTGGAAAGAATATTTGAAGAAAATTCTGTTGAAGTGAATTCTGTTTTTACTGCACATCATCTCGAAGAAAAAATGTTGAAAAAATTTTCTAAAGATATTAAATTTTTTACTATTTGTAATAAAAAAATTATAGCACCCAAATATTTACAAACAATAGACGGTACAATATTTGAAAACTTACAAACCGAAAATACTTTACAAAAAGCTGCATTAATTTTAAGAAAATTAATACTACAAATGGAAAAAAATAAGTTACCGATAAAAAATCTAACAACAGAGCATTTAATGTCAGGAGAAGTTTCGATACCACCGCAATTACTGGACTTTTACTTTACTCTTGTAGGTGGATGTAATAACAAACGAAAAAAAAGCCTGAAATGTGCTCGTCAAGTGCGTTCTTATTCTCAAGACGTAATCTCTGCTGTCCATAATGGCCGTGTAAAAACATCAAAGCACATCATGTTAGGTATAACTTTAAAGAGCTTAACAAGCAGTAGGAAAATTATCGATATTATTAATCGATATGGGCATTGTATTAGCTATCAGGGTATCGAGGAACTAGAGACTGAGACAACGTATACTTCTTTTGAACAATCCAGTTTATACCCAGAAACGATTAAAAGAAATCCTGACCTTTTTACTGGTGTGGCATATGATAATTTCGATCGTTTTGTGGAAACTACAAACGGAAAGGATACTCTACATGACACCGTAGGAATTATATACCAGAACATTGAGGCCAATATAACCGAAGAATCTGAGATGCCCGAAGAACTTAACATGTCTGAAGCGCCGAATACAGATAATGAAATTAATTTACCACATACAACGGTAAAAAGAAGAAGAACTTTTGAAGCCATATCTACAGAAGAGATTCCGTATCCTAAAAAACCGAAAATGACAAGTGAACTACAATCAACAATTGATAATACAGAAATTATACGCCCTACAAACTCGCAGCTATACACCGAAATCGACAATATATGGATGATCAGTCACGTTTTGCAGTTACCTGACGTTTCTATGTGGGTTGGTTTCAATAGTCGGATTTGTAATAATGCTGTCTCACAACAACTTATTTCTTATTTAACCCCAATCAATGCATCACCAACTAGTACATCTATAGTGCTAGAAACTATGGAACAGAGTAAAAAAATTGCTGAAGATTTACATCAACGTTCCATCCAGGTAACCTACGATCTTGCTATAGCTAAAGTAGCATTTCAAATACAGTCTACGGAAAAACCCAAATTTGATAATTTATTCATACACCTCGGACCGTTTCACATTATGATGGCTTATTTTAAAGCAGTCGGTAAAGTAATTAGTGACTGTGGGTTAACAAATGTTATGGTTGAGAGTAGTTTGCTGGCAAGTGGTTCTGTGAATGGGTTTCTCGATGGAAAGCACTTCAACCGCTGCAAAAGATTGCATCCTTTGGTAGCATTGAGATTGGAGGTTCTACATTTTGAATCATTTTTACAACATGACAACTCAACACTAACAGATGATATGATAGAGGAAGTGAAAAGACTACAAAACTCAACATTGAAAATGATGAACTGAAAGAATTGATGAATAATTACAATATTTTCAAGCAACAATGTCTCAATGGTGAGCATGGTAAAACTTCACAATTTTACTTAATTTACATAAATCTCATACATCATTACTTGGACTTGTCACGGAGCATTCGTACGGGGGATTTTGAGCTTTTTATATCAACATTGCCTAAGACTACAAATATATTTTTTATATGCAACCAACAAAATTATGCACGGTGGACCGTAAAATATTATGATAATTTGCAGAAAGTTGCAGAAACTCATCCTGACTTATACGAAGGATTTAAACAAGGTTGCTTTGGTATCAAACGGACCACCAAACCATTTTCTAGACAACCAATTGACCTGGTGTTAGAGCAAACTATAAATGCAGACGCTGCTAGAAGGCTCACAGGTGTTATACACTTTACCAATTCGATTTCGGCTCGTCAACGGTGGGCTCGTAATCATGATGTTAGGTCCTCAATAATAAGTCAAGTTTATCTAGAACTAGGACTGCGAACTCATCAAGATGTTTCAACAGACTTAAATCTTCATAATATCCAGAAGAATTCCAAACAATTGAGACAATTTATCGCTACTTTTGATCGATTTATTAATCCCTTCAGTTCAGAAGTACCGAAAGACCAACTATTAAATATTTCATCTGGAAAATCCGCATCGCTATCAGTAGAGACATTCCTACTAAATATTGAAAAAAATGGAGATAATCTTCGTAAAACATTTGTTTCCGAATGTTTTTCAGATATTACCAGATTTGAAAAAGCTATTAAAAAAAATTCCCTTGACAATTTTTCTATCGATTATAAGAAGAAGACAAAAGTTCAAGTAGGTGGTAAAATTCAAGAAATTAAAATCCAAAGAGATTTATTTAGACGCATGCTGGGTATCTCAATGGATTTTAAGGTAGACATTTCAAAGATTTTGTCTTACCCAATTACCTCAGTGCCATTGTCCATGTGCCATTTGGATGGCGCTATTTGTAAGACAGATAAATCTGCTCTGATGAAATGTCTAGAGAAAGAGGTCCAGCATGAGCAACCACATCATATAGATATTATGATAATTGACGGTTTCTTCCTGTTGCATACAATGAAGAATGTTCCGAAAACATTTGGAAATATTTAAAAAAAATTGTTGCAAATGGTTACTCAATTTCAAGCATCGAGAATTGATGTGATCTTTGATCAATACTTTACTCCATCGATCAAAGATTACGAGCATTCCCAACGGCTAGAATCCGCGCAATTGGAGTACTCTATAACTGGGCCTGAACAAATTCGATCAAGTGATTTCGCGAAAGAGTTAAAAAATTTAAATTTTAAAGAGGCTCTGGTTAATTTTTTTATTTCACATTGGGCTACTGATGAAGTGGTGCCATTTATTGGCAACAAAACGATAAACATCAATTTCAGAAAATGTCATTCTTTCACTGTTGATAATTCCAACAAAGTTATCTCAAGGGTTGATGAAGAGTTGTCATGCCCATCACACGAGGAAGCAGATACGAAAATAGTATACCATGCATGTAACATCAACTATCCAGCAGAAATAGTAATAAGAAGTGCTGATACTGATATTGCGGCTATAATGCTTGGTAACATGCATCATCTTAAAAGTGATTCCGTTGTTCGGATGCTTACGGGTACTGGCAATAACTTAAGATATGTGGACCTAACTAAAATACATGCAGAGTTGGGACAGTTAATTTGTCAGAGTTTACCTGGATTTCATGCCATCACAGGTTGTGATTTTAACCCTGCATTTTTCAGAAAAGGAAAATCAATACCATACAAGAAATTAAAAAAAAAATCCCGAGTACCAGGAAGCTTTTAAGAACTTCGGCAACAGCGAATTAATTGAAAATTTAGATTTTCAACGAAAGATCTTCGATATTATTCAGAGATTTATATGCAATGTTTACAATGTCCCTAATGTTATTGGTGTTGATGACGCTAGACTGCAATTATTCATCGACTCGTATACAGTCTCCGATGTAAACGAAGCTTTTGACCGGAAAAAGTTGCGAAATTTTGACGCTAGCAATCTACCACCTTGCAAAAGCGAGCTATTGCAACAATTTCTGCGAGCAAATTATATATGTACCATTTGGAATAATGCTCATCTGAAAAATCCAACTACATATCAACCAGACAATAACGACTGGGTATTGAAAAATGACAAATACCAATTCAAATGGTTTTCAGGAGATCAACTACCAAGTTATGTTAGTGATTCGCTTAAAACTCAATCAGGTATGTAATTATTATGACAAATTATTGTACATAATTTTTTAATTATTCATAATTGTATAATCTTGTTTATTTTTTTTTTTCAGAAACTGACGAAAAAGGCGATATTGAAGACGATCATGACATCGACTGGGCGAGTAGTGACGAAGAAAATGAAAATATCGACGACAACGAATAAATAATTTTTTTACATGTAATAATGCTTTTTTTGTATATTATAATAATAAAATTAAATTTTTTACTTTATATAACCTGACTATGAACGTAATAAAATAATTATTTTATTGGATATCTTTGAAGATCGCAATCGACTAAGTGCTCGCGCTCGCACCTACAGCGGACTTTCGATGTGTCTGGCAAGGTGTAAAAACCATTAAAACTGTCCGGCTATTGAGGTAACATTTTTTTATAGGTTCCCAAGTAACATATATAAAATTTAGCTTTTATACTGTAACGAAAGTATAATTATAATTTATTAAAATTCAGGGGTGTCTGGCAGGGGGTAGCAACTGTCATAAGTGTCCGGCAATGGATGACGAGATTTCTAAAGTTATCCCTAATAAAATATAAAAAAATTGAGCTTTATACTTTAACGAATTTAAGGTACTATTTTATACACCTTTACTACCTGTTACCTGCCCAAGTAACTACTACCCAAACTCTATAGTCCCTGGTCGTTCTTACCTGTATAGGGGACACGCACAGAAGAATTTTCAGCTTTTATTAAATAACGAAGGTCTGGCCGTCGTGGGCTCTTGCTCTAATTGATTTAATGCATTAAAAAAATATTGCTTGAATTCTTAATAACCGAAGAATTCATGTTCGATTTTGTTTCCCGTGCTCTTTGAGTGACTATAACAAAATTTCATCAACTAATGTGAAATTTTGTTCGATGAATTATAATAAAATTTAATAATTTTAAAGTGTTCTTACCATAATTTAATTTCATTGTATTATTTTTTGTAACATATTTAATTAAGGTATTCATTAACAAAAAAATAATAATAAAATAAAAAATAAAGTTATTTAAATAAGCAGAAAAAATTCATCATTTATTATTATCAATAACGTAAACGTTTATTTTTTTTACAATTTTGTGTAAACTAATCACATAATTGTTGATATCATTTTTATTTAAGCAAACAGAATAAAAATGATATTGAAACAAGTTGTTTGGTACACCTAAAAGAAATGAAATTAAATCTAAACATTGAATATTAGTTTCTTCCCATCAAAGTTTCCAAAATTCCCGGTTTAAACCGAAAATTCCAATGTTTATTCACAAGAAGGAAAATTCCCGGGTTTTTTACATCTCTAGTCCCCACTGGTTTCGGCAGCGTAGACCCGTGCGCGATGCGCACGCGCGAATGCTTATATATGAGCGCTGCGCTTCAATTCAAATAAGTTTCAAAATGACATATTACTTTTGAAATTATGCGGATTAGAAGCTGAGATACAAAAATGATATAAACACTATTATAAAACGATTTATGTCTGACTTTTTCGTGGTTTTCTCCGAAACTTGCGTAATTCCGGGCTAAATACTGTTAAAAATTCATAGTATGAAATGTGAAAGGAGTATCAGAATTCGAAACTCTGCAAAGTATAAAATAATAAAGGCGTTATGGATTTTCCGTTGTTTTCTCCGAAACAACCGTTCTTTGTCTACGTTTTTGCCCCTCTCCCCCCCCCTTTCCGTCCCTTCTAATAATTTTACACTTGAAAATATCCGCAATCGATTTATCTTTTCTTAAAACCTAATAATACCAATTTCAAACGCTGTAACTCTTTTTTTTTTTTTTTTTTTTTTGTCCCTTCGCCCTCAAACCCTTCCTAATAATTCTACACTTTCAAAAATATTCAGAATCGAATTATCGGGCGTTAAAACCAAATATTACGAAATTTCAACGGCATGTCTCAATTTAAAATAGTGCAAAATATCAAACGAAATTTAATCTAATTTTTTTGTTTATCCACATATTTTCATGAAAATTGAACAGTAGCTTTATAATATGCTGTCTAGGCCGAATATTAATTCAAATGTAACGTGAATGAAAATTTGGAAATTGCAATTTTCCCCCCCACTACAAAACACATGACATCTTGATCGGTTACAATCATTTCCTTTTTCATGGCAGACGGTCGTCTGGCATTTGAAATGATGTTGCCACAAAAAATTCATACTTTAGTTAATTTTAAAAAATCTAATTGTTATACCGATAAGGCGCTTGCACACTTAGATTCAGAAAAAATGCCCCTTTCATTTGGTATCGAAATCGTAACGATCGGACAAATATTTCTAATTTATTTTCCACTTTTTTTGCTTTTAACTCCGTTAAAATATCTTTTTTTATGCAATGGTGGTGAATTCTCAGTCATTGAGATCGCTTTTAGATTAGACATTTTAATTAATATCTCCGAAACTAATTAAGTTACAACTTTCATTTTTTGCGGCGTTGAGTTTCTCAGGTCGTAAACATTAACCATGCCGAATTTGGTCCAGCTCGGTGAAACGGCCTAGGATTCTATAGCAGACAGACACACACACAGACAGACTCTGCTCTTTTATATATATATATAATATCTCCAAAACTAATTACGTTACAACTTTCATTTTTGCGGTGTTGAGTTTCTCGGGTTGTAAACATTAACTGTGCCGAATTTGGTCCCGCTTGGTGAAACGGCCTAGGATTCTATAGCGGACAGACAGACACATATACAGACAGACTCTGCTCTTTTATATATATAGAATTAGTATATCAAATATTACTTCTAAAATTATTGGTGGCTATTGAATAAAAATGTCTATTCAATAGTCACTAATAATTTTGAGATGTGATATTTGATATACATAAAAGACGTATCGAGTCGCAGAATCGTCTATTATACATATACAATATCACTTCTCAAAGTTATTGGTGACTATTGAATAAAAAAGTCGCAAAATCTGGCAACACTGGGGAGGTCCAGCAGATCCAGACACTCCTCCCCCCCCCCCCTCTCATGAGATAAGATTTCTTTCAGAAATTTATGCATTACGTATAAAATTCGACCACAAATTTGTACAAACATCAATTTATTTTTACTTTCCGAAAACACGCATATGTAAGGAAAGTACTGTAATCATGTCAAAAATTAGACTTTAAGAATTTAGTACTTGTACACATTTTGAGGTCCCCCGAGTTCATTTTTGGTATTTTTACGGTGATGTTGTTGGTGTGTATGCGAGTGAATACAATAGAGTCTAAATGGTTAGTTCGAATTAGCTGAAAGTCGGTAGTTCACTCCCTTTTCTTGATACCCTTGTCTCTCGCACTGAAAAAGGCTTTTGCATCACAATCTATCATAAGATTTGATATCTCATTACAAAGTAAGCAGTGCAGAGTCTCTAGGGAATGTGTCCATCCAATCATCTATCATTTAGGGTGGCAAGCATTTTATATTTATTTCATACCAGAAATATTTTAGAAATAATTATTACACTATTAAAAGTTTCCCCAAGAAGGCAATTACATACAATATTGGATTTTAAGGTTTCTCTAACCTATACCGCAATAGAAATCTTGAGTTTGACAATATGCTTTCTTTTGCAAACTTGGAATATATTGCTGCTGGTTACTTTTCTGCCACCTGACTGCTACACGCAATTAGCGCTGCTGTCAACACACATTAGCATTACAATTGAAGTACTTAACTTGTACTCGTTTTGCTCTTTACCTTGCTTACCCTGTGAATTCATGTCGATGTCATCCACCTTTAGAAAAATTTTAAACTTTTGTTAACTGTTAAGCGTTTGCCAATAATACTTGTTCCGATTCTGATTCAGTAAGCTCTGAAATCAAATATCTGAAAGCTATTGCAATTGACAGGTGTTATAACCTTTCCATCATTATAGATAAAGCTATTAAAAAATTATAGCTGCCTCGTACTTCATCTCCTAAATTGGTCTCATCTAATATCAGTATTGGTTTAGACTATTTTCCTAAATAAATAATTTTATAATGAATGTCTTATCCAATTTTCATATTTATATAGTTTTTTAAAAAGTTATTCACATGGGAAAAAAAGAAGAAATAGAAAAGTAGGAAGTAAAATTCGATTTAAATCTAACACATGGATGCATGTGCATCTTCACCTATTTGTAATGCATTCATTCGACTGTTTTTCATTTTTTCCAAAGCTTACTTTTGAGAAAAATTTAATAATTTTGGTTTAAAATTTACTACTTATGCTAGTTATATAAAATCCGGTTAATGATATGATAATGAACATACCACCCAAATTTTATACTTCTGTGTTCATTTGTTTAATTGTGAGCAAAACAAGAAAACAAGTTATTGCTTTAATTTTGTATAACAGTATATATTAGTCAAACAAAATACAATCTTAAATTCTGTTTAAAAGAATATATCAGTCAGTCCAGAAGCAAGAAACCAACAAATTGGCCATTTCTAAGTATTGCTTGGAGAAAAACCACAATTTTTAATTTTATACACTCAAAATAATTTGCAAGCTTAAATCTGCACTCGAACTTGATTTCTTTGAAGCATTTTAGATCAATAACAATCTTTAAAACATTGTTAATTGTGATTTCACCCCTTCCCTCTTTGTCTGTTAGAAATATTACATTCAATCCACACTATCTTATTTTTTTCTACATTTTTCACAACTACCATTTTTCAATCTCCTATTGGCTGATCCCCACATTTTGATCAATTCCTGTAGCTGATAAGTAGTCCATAGAATCTGGTTCCCGCTAGGGATGAAACGGATATCCCGTAACTATCCGGTATCCGGCTGAGTTTTAAATATCCGACGGGGTACCGGATACGGATATCCGGTAATTTTAAGCCGGATATCCGACGGATATCCGGAGGTGCAAATTTAAGCTTAAATTCCCCTCAGATGAAAATTTTGCGACTTTTTTTTTTTTTTTAACATGAGTTGTAGCTTGTAAAGGTAAAAAAAAAAATTGCAAAAGTCTAATTTGGCTGCTTTAGCAAACAAATTTAGCAAAAAGTAGCTTCAGGTTTAAGAGATATAGAAAGCCTATTTTAATTTTGTGCAGAGTTAGCTAGGATTTTTCAGAGTGATCTATAACATTCACCCTAATCATCCACATAACAATAAAAAGAGCTGTTCATTGTTGTTCCTGAACAAATAATATTCATCCTCTGCACTGCATATAACTCTGTTTTCATGACTTTTGTTTAATAAGTTGAAAATGTTCAGTAATAGTGTTAGTCTTGGAAGTAAAAGTTGTTAGATTGTTTCGAGAATGAGTCAAATAATGTGCATTTATTGACTAGAACCTGCCTGTTTATTTACAATCCACTTTTCCCTACAGAAGAAAGTTGTTTTTGTGACCATATATTTATACTAGCAGACCCTCTGGCATCATTGTCTGTGCTATTACCTAATCAATTAAACGTGTCATCTACCTATTTGATTTGAATTAAAAAAAAAAAAAAAAAACTCCAATTTGTATAAATTTGCACTTTTAATGGCACTAATTTTTTACACTAATCTTGCTAAAACACCTGAATTTAGAATTTCCCATTGCGTCTGTATTTTCGTTTTCAGATTGTTAAAGAATTTAAAAAAAAAAAAAAAAAAAAAAAAAGCTCAATTATTTAAAGTTTATCATTTTGTACATTAGAAAAACAACTTACTTTTAATTAAAGAATTTTAATAAATAATCTAATTTTTTTTGCTTATCAGTACAGAATATAAAAATATAAAATAAGTAAAAAGCATTTAAAAAAACAAAAATATAAATTTGTTTTGAATCATTACTTTCTTTTATATTCAATAGAAGAAAGCATTTTATTCGTAAAAATTTTCAACTTCCTGTTTTTGGTGGATTTACGCATTTTGAGTGAACCAGAATTTTGAATTTGATCGTTTTTAGAAAATGTCTGTCTGACAAAAGTTTTGTGTAGCAGCTGTAGTTCAAGAGTTAATGCACAGAATTTCATATAAATTGATACATAGTTGCACATTAACCAAAAAAAAAGTACCCATCGACTTTTGGTGCAAATGACTCAATAGGTGGCACTGCTATACTGTGATTTCTCCCATTTAAAGGAGAACTATCTCTCTTCTACTGTGTATAATTAAAAAAAAGACTAAGTATGTCGCAGGGATATTATGAAATATATGTTTATTTAATTTCTGTGCCATATCGGTCAATAGACGATGCTGTTATGCTGCAATTTTCCCGTGAATGGAGAAATTATCTTGGATTTATTTGTGTGTGTAATTACTAGGGATGTGGGTTTTCCGGAAAATTTTGAAACGGAAAATTTTCTGGAAAATTTACCGAAAATTTTCCGGAAAATTTTCAATCTCTAAATTACGAAGGTTTTTGTAAAATAAAACTAAATACATTAAAAGCTACAAGTAAACAAAACTATTCAAAGATAAGGATGAATAATAATTCAATTCAAAAAGAAATTAATAAACAAAACACAGAAATTATGATTTAATGGTTTATTTTAAACATGTATAAAGCTAGAAAGTTATAATTTTTAATGACTGTTTTGCATGTATAATGGTTGAATAATCTATATAAAAAAGGTGTCTGAACATTCTGTAGCTGTCACAGACCCTCACATATCACTGCCAACAGCTGAACTCCATTTCATTATATAGGGAAAATTATAATGAGAATTAATGATTTTTTTTTTTTAATTCTGTTCTCAGTATATAAAAATAAATAAATAAAAAATATTTAGAAAAATTAAATTAGCCTTTGTTTTTCCTAAAATTTATTTAATTTTTAATACTTCATACTAAAGTTACAAAATGGAAAAAAATGATCAAAGTTTTTTTTTTTTGGTACTTTATAATTTCAAAATAAAACATTAAAAAAAAAAAATACTGTTTTTGAAAAACAAGAACAAATTTAACAATTGCGATTTTTCTGAAAGTAAACAGAATAATAATAATAAAAAAAAAAAAAACAGAGGTAATTATCATAACGAATTTCTGTTTAGAATAATATGGGGCTTGGCTGCTAGTGGCAGAGAAATCATACAGTCGGCAGCAAAATTATTGAAGCACACATCCATATTTTTCTTTCTTTCTTTCTTTTTATTTAATTTGATCACTAATTTTTATCATGAACTTACTTTTTTATAAACAGTATAAGACTAAGATCATGAATCGATAAATATTTACTTAACAAAATAGTACTAGGTGCATATCTTTTAAATAGAAATTATTGCTAGTGCATCAATAATTTTGCTGCCGACTGTACAAGAGGTAATTAGTAAGGTATGGCTCAGACCATACAAGGGTTCATTTCATCAAAATTCTTTTGATTTTAACTTTTTTCGATTTGTTCTACTTTTAAGCATAATTTGCGTACACAAAATTATATTTTTTAATAGTTGGTGGTATTGGATAATGAATGTAATCCTCTTTTCAAAAAAATTAATCTGGAAGTTTGAGATTATTATTATTATTGTTATTTAACGTTAAATGTAACACCCACTATGAGATTTTTCAAGTACAATTCAATTTCGGATATTTTAAGCAAATAAATATTAAGTTCTTTCAACTAAACCTCCAGTTTCAAGATATGATGCGATTAATTTTATCTATTTGATTTCCTTAAATTTTAATCAAAATCTTACTGTTTATTTATTTAGGCAATCAATTGTATTTCCTGTTGCTTGCATAAAAAAAAAAAAAAAAAAAAAATTCTACATTAGAAATCAGTTTTGAAAAGTGATTAAAAAAAAAAAAAAATGTTTTTGTGTAAGATTTTTCTCTAAAATTTTCAACAATGCCAATTTTGTAAAAAGCAATTTTTTTTTTTTTTTTTTTTTTTTTTAAGTTTCGCTCTTTTTTTTTTTTTTTAATTGAATATTTAATGAAGATTATGACAATGTCCTATTTTTCTGAGTCAGAACCTCTCAGAACCAGAGACCATATGGTGACCTAAGTCAGAATTGCTGCCTGAGTTTGAAAAACATCGGCGTATCATCATTTATCAAATGAATATTTTGAGAAACAGATATACATGCTCAGCAGTATAGTAGTGCATTAATTTATCAATATATTCTTTTTTTGTAATGTTGCCAAATGCTTTATAATTAAATTATGTTTTTACAAACTTATTGAATGGAGATTTAAAATTCTGATTAGCAACCACAGATCTCTTGTATTATAATAAATAACCTCAAGTTGCTCTAAACATATATCTGGTAACTTTCTAAATGATGACTTTAATCAGAAACTTTTGTTTTTCTCACTGTATATAGCATTACTGTGACTAATAAAAGAAAACTTAAATATATCATGCAAAGGATTTGCTAAAAAAATTGTTTTTCTGGTTGGAAAATTTTCCGGAAAAACATAGTAGAAAATTTTCTGGAAAATTTTCCAAAACGGAAAATTTTCCGCAGAAAATTTTCCACCCCACATCACTAGTAATTACACAAAATTTGGTACGTGAGAGGACCACTTTTATGAAACATGTTGATTCAATTTTGGTGCATATTGGTCGATAGGTGGCTATACTATGCTGCAGTTTACCCTGTGAAGTTTAAATCTCAACATCTATAACATTTAACTGCACTTAACTTGATATGCAAGATAAATAATAGGAGAACACAAGCTGGCTTAATTTGGGTGTATATTGACCAACAGATGTCGCAATTGTTCCTCACCTTCTATGATTCTCTATTTGGCTACATCTCACAATCTTTTGATTAAAATTGCACTAAACTCCATATCTAAAATCTTTATTGTGCGAAGCTATTATTAAGTTTCTTCTGTGCATGTTAAACAGCGTGTAGCTTTGTTATGTAGAGTGATATATAAGAAAGTTTCGTAATGGCCATAACATACTAAGCCATTGAAGCTTTTAGATTTTTCTTTTTTTTGCTTCTTTCTTGTATGTTTTCTTATAAATGTCTCAAACGAAGGTATTGGATTCATAAAATTTTTCTACATTTGGTTTTTGCTGGATTTACACATTTTAAGAGGTCCAGAACCTGGTTTGATCAATTTTTAAAAGTTTGTATTTGTGTGTGTGTGTGTGACAAAAATTCCGTTCAACTGATGTCGGCCCTATTTAGGTGTATATCAGCCGACAAGTGGATCTGCTATTATGATTTTTCACAAGCCTCAGCATCTATTGATTAAAATTGCACCAAACTCCATATGTAAAATATTTATTGTGTGAAGCTATGGTTAAACTTTTGCCCAATTTAAACATTAAGTGGTGTGTGATGGCCACAATATATACGTTTTCTTATGAAAATAACCAACCCTTCAACTATGATTATATTAGTAAAATATTTTGTTTCATTTTTTTTTTTTTTTTTTAAATACATATCAAGCACCCATATTTTAGTACTGTAAAAAATGTGTAAGTGATAAGTTTTTGTTTTATAATTCTGAACAAAACCTATATTTTTGTGACAAATTGCAAGTGTAGGAATAAGTATGTTAGACTTAAGTTTTATTCTTCATTGCAATATTGCACAAATAAATAGAATGCTAAATAAATATGCTTAAGTAAATTATATTTAAAATGTGTTTAAAAGAATAATATATGAAATATGTTTATATTTTATTGTTTTAAAATAAAGAAAAGAAATATAGAACACAACAAAAAAACAAAACTAATGCCGGATATCCGTATCCGGCAGGCAGAGGAGCTCCGGATATCCGGTATCCGGCAAAATCACTATCCGTTTCATCCCTAGTTCCCGCCTAATGTATAGGAGCACTTTCTTTTTGTCTCTTTATGCACTGATGACAGTATGATTAATGCTACCGAAACAACTGTCTGAAATTTCATAATTCCCTTTGGTGTTCTATACGTTGAAGACTTTTTCTGTGTTTATGTAAATCATGTACTTCCTCTTTTCTTTTTTGATTAATTATAATTAATTTATATTTAAATTATTAAATTAAAAATTTTTGAGCTATAACTTAATAACAGAAAAACCTTACTTGCTTCAGCATGTTGCCGTAGTATTTTTATTTTCTGCGGGGTGTCCCACTCTCCACATCAGCCTGTACAGTGTTGAATCATTTCGCTAATCACACTTTAGACAATTTAAATGAACTTGATCCTAATATTAAATTCCCATATGAAGACAAAAACAATAGACAAATTAATTATCTAGACATAAAAATTACTCGATATAACAATAAAATCAATACCACTGTATACTGCAAACCGATGAGCAGCACAGAAATCATACACTACAGTAGTAAAACACCCTACCCTTACAAAATCAATGCCATCCAATCATACATTAACTGTACAATTTTAATATATAATGAGCCTAAAGACCTTGAAAATGAATTAAACAACTCACTAAATACGCTGGATACCCAGACAAACTTGTTTACAAATTGTACAAAAAATGTATTCAATTTCTTAATCGAATCACAGTTTCTAAAAAATTCCCCCAAAATTGACTTTTTCCATCCCATATGACTGCAGTGCTTCAATTAAAATTGAAAATACAGCAGCAAAACACAATATTAATATCCCCATTAAACCTAACCCAAACATCTTCCACCTCGTTAGAAATGATAAACATTCCATTCCCCCCACTAGGAACTGCAGGTGCATATAAAATCCTTTTTACTGACAGCAAAGGAAACCCAAAATGCTACATTGGCATGTCCAAAAGTAAGATCAAAACGCAAATAAAAGAACATAGCTACGGCATTAAAACATAAGAAATAACCACAGCCTTAACTAAAACCCATAACAAAGAAGATATTAAAATAAATTTTGATAACACAATGAAAATCGCTAATTATGCAATGCACCACAAAACTATCAAAATTATCAATAATTTAAACTCTTGCAATGACAACGAGGCAGCTGCGGGTATTGACAAATTGTGGCACCACCTATTAGGAAGATTCCATTATTAAGTTATTAGTTTAAATGCTTCAAGTTATATATTTTTAATTATTTATTGTTTATGAACCCATTTCAATAAAGATTAATAATATTCTTTTTTATTCAAATCTGTTAAAATTAAATCAATAATAATTGCCACAAAAATTAAAATCAATAACATTAATGTTTAATAAGCATTTAAAATTACACATCAAAGTGTACAGATACAAAACAAATGCAACATAATCAAACATGTTTTTAAACGATAACAGAAAACAATGACTAGTAGATTTAAAACTACATTTATGAAAGGACAAAAAAAATATATATATATATTATATATATATATACAGTCGAACCTCATTAACATGAATTACTTTTAAAATGAACTGTTTCCACAATCCCATCAAAATGAACGTTGATTTAGTTATATGAAGATTAGTTACTGATTGCATAAACTACTGATACCATGAAAAAAAATTTTTATCGCTCTTGAGATTCACGTTAACAAGGTTCGACTTTATATATATTGGTTAAACCTGGTGAACACACATACAATGGATTACACATCATGCAAAAATCATCAAATTATATATTCTACATTTAAGAAATTTGAAATTACTGTTCCTTCTCCGATTGGAGTTGTAAATAATCAAGGAAAATTCTATTCTAGGTATATGATCAACCTTGTTTGTTTACGACTCAAATTGGAACAGTGGCAGATCCAGAACTTAACTATGTTACACAAAGGATAAAATAACAATATAGTCAACTTTCTGAAATCTGCCATTCATTTTAAGACCAAAGAACAAATTTTAATACGGCTAATATGTAATTCATCAGACTATTAGAAAACATATTTAAACAAAACAATCTACAGAAACAGTACAGATTTCACACAATTAGCATTTTTGATAATTTCTTAGCAATGGAATGGTACAAAATAAATGAATTTTTTTTTTTGGCATGAAATAACAAATAAAATTAGTAATGGTAAAACAAAATTTAAATTAAAATATTTTATTTTAAATGCTTTTCAGTCAAATAAAAGCACATTCATTATGCCCTTTTTAAATAATAATAATTAAAATAAAGAAATAAATCATCAGGGAAAATTGTACAATAATCGGAAAGAGTTCTAAACACTGATAAGAATAAACTCAGTTGCTTAATAACAAACATATAAATATTTTTGGCACAAAAATCTTTTAACCACCATTTGATAAATAGTTAATAAATGTAACAAAATTTAATTTAGTTATCTCAATTCTAAGACATAACAATTATATACGGAATTGAAATGACATTATCACAGCCAATTGATAGTGTTTTTGATAAACATATCAGCAATACTTGAATGCAAAAATAAAACGAAAATCGAAATTAAAAGCAAACATATCCCTATCAGAACATCGTCTCCTCGTGACACCTTCAGGATGGCCAGAGGATTTAAAGACATCCAATGGACATCCTCCAGATGTATTAAGTATTGTTAGGGATTCTAATGACTCTCAAACATATCACTAATGTAGAAATTGTGAAATTTTGTTTATTCAATACTAAACCATAACATAAATATTATATTCCAAACACTCATTAAGAATATCATAATAACTTTCATTTTTCAAGGATAAAGGTTAACTAATTTAACAATCAATTAATTTATATTTATGTTGCTGAACATATTGCTATTTCTATATCATTAATCATTTTTTTTTTATTATTATTATAATGCTTAAATTAATTCCTTTAACGTTTCAATTTTATGTATGCTCATTTGTAATATTGAAAAAAATAAATAAATAAATAAATGTTTAGAAAATACTGCTGTTAAAAATCCCTTTTTGTTTAGTAGAAAGCGGCTATGGAACAGAAATACTTTGTCAAAAAAAAAAAAAAAAAAAAAAAAAAAAATTTTGCCAATAAAACCTAAATTAAGTTTAACAATTCTAAATATCATGTATCCAAAAAAGTTTGCATTGGTTGGAAGTAAAGCGAAATTCAAAAGGCAGGTATTGGCAATTACACTTGGATGATGCTAAATATCAATCGTATGTCAGTGCAGAGTTGCAAGGTATGTTGGTCATACTGAAAGTTGTTCTGTAGGAACTACAATCATAGAGTGAACATGTAAGCATCAAAGAGTTTTTTTTATAGCCATGTTATAAGTTCAAAGTAAGCAGCAATGCTGCAGGAGTTGCTCTAAACAAACTTGCTTATACAAACAAAACTGAAACAAACTTGCTTATATTCAACTATTTACTTTTCTGCTTTTATAATTCAATTAATGCATATAACTTTAAATTATGATAGCAGTTTGATGCTCGATTAAATATAAAAACACAAATTGTATTAATTTATGGTTAATTTTAATAATTCCTGGCCAACGTGTAAAAAGTGTGGGAGAAAAACCACTTGTCTATTGAGAAAGGGAAGGCAGGCAGAAGAAAAAAAAAAAAAAAAAAACTATCTGCCACGTTACATTACACATGTAGGTGTTTTTTATAGGAAAAGAAGAATAAGATAAGAAAAGAAAAATAAGAATTCAAGAAATTTGATTTTTCAGATTTGATAATGCAGATATACTATTTAAAAAATGTTTATGAAAATTTGATCTACATATTGAAGCAATAACTCCTTTTAATAATTCTCTAACAGATTTATGACCTAACACATTTACAAGCCATATGAACACATCTAGTATATATTAATTTTATATTTACTATAGTTGGCAAACAGTATATAATTGACTATTTACTGACCTTCGTTATAAAGCAAATATTTAGAAAGAAAAAAAAAAAAAAAAAAAAACCACCAAACTATGAAATTACAAATTTAATATTAAAAACTGAAAATGAAACTTTTTTTTTTTTTTAAGTTCCCCAAATTACCTCTGTTTTTCCAATAAATTTTGAAATCCCGAGTTTTCTCTCCTTTTTAATAGATTTTTCAAATGAATGAACTAGTCTGGCAAAGGGCATAGTTGTTCTGTTGTGTCAGTTTTAACACGTTGAGTGCTACGTCAACCATCGGTGGCTGACACTGAACTTTCCGATTAGGCTGCATAAACCACCGGTGGCTGACAGTATAAAATATGATATAAAACTAAAAAATTTATTTTGTTTTAAATAATTACTGAAAATGTATTTATAATATTCTTAATTTTAATCTATCTCAGGATTATATCATTATGACATTTTAATGGAGTTTATCGAAATATAGTAAACATAAAAGCGCATCGCTATATCGCAATATCAGCGCTTCTAAGCAGTGTGCGTGGTCTGATGGGGATTTCCTTAAGAATTTGTGTGGCGCTCAACGTGTTAAGGACTTTCTGCTTCCAGCCTACTTACTTCCTAGACATTGCACTATCTGACTATCACCTGTCTTTGTTCATGGGTAACCATTAGTGTGAGAAACAATTTCGAATCCGAGGCGATGTTATGCAGGCTATAGAACAAATTTTTTGGTTTAAAGGATAAAAAACATTTACAAACACAATTTTTATAACCTTGTATCTTGTTGAGAACATATAATTGCAGTTGAACAAGCAGTGGCGTCGCCAGAAAAAAATTCAGGAGGGGGCAAACTTCAAATTGCAAAATTTCAGCATGCTTTTACAAATTCAAATGATTGATTAGTTGATTGAAGTGATTAAGAAAGACAGTGTGTGTAAGCATTTAATAGGACAATTTCTTATACATGTAATTTAAGCTACAACATTTTGCATATAGAAATTATACAACTTATTCTAAACCAAGACTAATCCGGAAAATGTACTGTCGAGTCGATTTAAAATCTGTTTGCAGGAAAAAGTTGGAGACAACCTATAAATGCAAGTCGAGTGGATTTGACTCTAATTGGCTCTATGACATAAATTTTATTTGGTTATTTAAATTCTAATGACGCAGTTTTAAAGTTTTAATTGTAATTTTTTTAAATAATTATTTATTTTTGAATTTTCCAGGAGGGGGCAAATGCCCCCTCTTGCCCCTATGTGCCGACGCCCATGTGAACAAGATTATTTTGCTGAATAAAAAGAATTTGCAAAAAAAAAAAAAAATATTGAGTCCTTATTTCTAAATACAAAAAAATGACACAAACTTTTTTGGATAAACGATATATCGCGCACATACTCTTTTTTATTATTTACATTTTGAAACTAATCGTTTAATAATAATAATAAAAAAAAGAACTTCTTTTGATTAAAATAATACTAATAAAGGAGTATAATCTACAAGTATATTAAACAAATTTTTAATAAGTTATTACACAAATATCATTATGAAATAGGGTTTTGCCATTTGAAAAGTTTTATAAACATTTATAATAATGCATAATTTAAATTTATAGGGGACTGGTTATTTTAACTTTATAATTTTTTTAAACTTTTAACAATAACTTCATTTAACCCTCTCCCTTTCAAATTTAAATAACACTTTTTTTTTTAATTATTATTATCACTGTATAGTAATAATGATTAATCGAAATAATATTAGTTATAACAATATATTGATATAATTATTCATCACAGCCCCCCCCCCCCCCCCAAAAAAAAAAAAAAAAAAAAAACATTGTGCAAAAGCTGGAAAAACAAACAATTTTCATCATTAATTAAAACAGCCTTGAAGGTTAACAACATTTACCATTACACAAACAACAATTTAGTCTTTGAAAGTTTGATTTCGTTTAATTCCTTTATAATATATATTTCAATAGTAACTCACACAACATTTTACATGACATATTTATTACAGGACAGGTGGTTTTTATAAAGACAATGTACATGAAAATCAGTATTTTCACTTATCAACAGTGATTAGTATACAGATAAGAAGGAATCTTCATTTCACATAACATAGTAATCAAATTTCATTAGAACCAAATTCTCACAAGGTTGCTATCATAATACTGCAAAAGTGAAGTTCTACAACAATAAAATTTTAATTTTTCCAATAAATAAAATCTTGACTTGCTGAAGTAGAAACTTTTGAAAATATATAAATTCTTAATGTTATTAATTGCACATTTATTAGTTAAATTAAAATAACACTACAAATGAGAGGCTTCTTTAATACAATTTTTGTGTGGAGATTTTTACAATAAATTAATAATAATCATAATATAATGGATTTTCGTAAAACTCGATCTCACACTAATGGAACTAAGTTACACCAAATGACACATGGTTACAAATGCACATAAAAAGTTACTTACAAACTTTTAAAAGTATAGTACAGAAAATCAAATGCAATACACACTAACATCTCAAAATCTTAAAACAAGCAAACAGTGACAACAATATGAATGAAAACACACATTAATTTATCCAGTGGCGGCTCGTGGAAATTTTCACAGGTGGGGCCATGCGTAATTTAACTTTAATACTATTCATTATTCAAATATACAAACAAACATTAATAAAATTGGGGTGTAAAATGAAATTTCGGATTTTTTTTTTTTTTTTTATGATGGCAAATCTTAAATTCAATACTATGGAAAACATTGCATAAAATTATCTCAAAAATTAAAGTTTTATAAATACAGTTGCAAAATGCTACAATGTTCTGACCAATGGAATATCAAAATTTAAATATCTGGAAGCTGGTAGATGGAAATTGCCAAGTTCGATAGCAAGTCGCTTTCGTCGACATATGCATTTTGAGTTTTCCATAGTTTTCTCCAAAACTCACATAAATAAGGGCTATGTAACACTCAGAAAGACTCTCTACAGAGAGTACACCACTCAGGTCTAGGACCCTCTTTCAGTCAACTGGCTTTAACCCTAACACTACACACCATTAAAATTTAAATTCAAATGTCTCAGAGTGTAATATTTAGCTTATGCTAAATTAATTATATCCCTAAATCTTTTAATTATAGAATTTCAAGTGTTATATTCATGTTTCGTATCTTAAAAAATAAATAAAATAAACCAATGTGTAAGAAGTTATATTGGAATTTAGAAAGTCATGATTAATGTAATGTGGATACATATATATATAAAAAAAACACCATGTTTCTCACTTTAAAAGTTTAATTTTAGATAATTTAAATTAACTTTCAATAAAGAAAGAAAGAAGACGGGTTATCTTAAAAAAAAAATAAAAAAAGAAAGAAAGAAAAAGAAAGAAAGAAAAAAGAAACATTGCAAAAGTTTCTATTAAATCGCATTTAAAAGAAAAATCATTTAATAATAATAATAAATCACAATTTCATGCAGATATTTAATCCATTTAAATCCATTAATTATTTATCTAAAAATTTTACAATTTATTTACATAAAAGTTTTAATACACTATTCTGAAGGAGGAAAATATCACATATTCTTTTTATTTTTTCCCTCATTTAAATTCAAATTACTTTAGTTATAGAGGTCTTAAATTCTTATACAGGCTTTTATCTCTAAGGCTAGTCTAGAAAATATTTTTGACTATTACCAGATTGCTTTCTTTAAACACTAAAATTTTAAACCGTCATATACAACTCTAAAAAATTCACCGAAAAATCAATGAGGAAAAAAAAAGTAATGCAGAAGTCGCCAAATTTTATCCATGAATTGTATGGTTAACAAATTTTAAAGGAGACAGTTTTTTTCCCTATAGTTTTGTTCCAAAGGGCCACTGATTGCTAGTCCATCGACGAGAAAATTACAGCGTGCTTACACTGATAAAGCAGTTCGTTGCCAAATGTGTTAACCCGCTGTTCTAGTAGAATAAACTGTACAAATAGACATGCTAATTTTGGGCTGATTGTAAACGGTCCCATTCTCTAAGATAAGGAATGAAAGTAGCAGTCGATCAGTCATTAGTGATTTGTGACAGCTGAAAAAAATATATTGACAAATAAATTATAATGACAGAAGATTAAGAAAAAAGTTGTTATTTTATATATATATTCTTGAACAGTTATAAAAAAAAAAAAAAAAAGAATTATTATTTTAATCAAGAAGAAAATTAGGTGGGGCAGTGCCCCACTGGCCCTCAATTATGAACCGCCACTGAATATATCACACTATCAATGTTTGGGACAATACAGTACATTCAATATTTGATACAAGTTTTACAGTATCGCATAAGAGTATTACTGAAATATTCCTCAATTTTTCAGTTTATGCTGAAATTTTCTTTTCTATTTATACGGAGGAGCAGTACTAAATTTACTTATGAGTTTTAAAACATAGCATAAATATATGCATTATTAAACTTTCCTCATATTTTCAGTTTAAGCTTAATATTTTTATTAACACGTTGAGCACCACATGAATTTTTAAGGAAATCCCTATCAGGCTACGTGCGCTGCTTAGAAGCGCTAGTATTACGGTATAGTTATGCGTTTTTATGTTTATCGTGTTTCAATTAAATCCATTAAAATGTCTTATTGATATAATCCTGAAATAAATAAAAATTAAGTAAATTTTCAGTAATTACTTAAAACGATGTAATTTTTTTTTACATCATGTTTTATACTGTCAGCTACCAGTGGTTGATGCGGCCTAATTGGAAAGTTCAGTGTCAGTCACCGATAGCTGACATGGCACTCAACGTGTTCTCACAGTACAATGTCGGCTGAATGTTGTTAGGATGTTATAATGATTAAAAATTTATTTTTTATTATTATTCTGATAATAATTGAGCATACTGACATTCAAATTACTTTGCAAATTTATATGTAGTACTGGTAAGGTTAAAGAGTTGAATTAAATTCAAATAGACATGTGCTTTATTTTTAAACAAGATATTTTAAAGAATGTATTTTTATTTCATTTACTTACATAAAATTAAAATGCATCATTTTACTGAAATATTTGAAGTGTAAACAAATCTGCCACGTTATTACTGAAAATTTTATCATTTTTAATCCGGGACAACTCACAATGTGAGATTTTTCTCGCACCATCATACTTTTTTTTTTTCAACTCACTCTCTAAGATTCCATCCCCCCCCCCATTTTAATTAAAATTTTAGAATTTTATTTGAATTATTTTATACCATTTTTGTGAATAAAAGTATTAAGTCAAACAAAAAATGCTGATAATAAATGGATGTAAGGTAAAAGAAAGGCAATTGGTCACAGTGAGAAAAATTCTCACTAGTGTGTTCTGGTGTGACAAAAGGTCTAGCGAGTTCTCACGGGTTAATGAACTTAAATATGTATTTTAAACTAAATATTTTAATGAATGTACTTTTATTTCATAATTTCTTTTTTTTTTTTTAACATTCATTTTTTCTGTCAAATTACATAGCTAAATTTCCAGCCATATTGCTCATAACTTTAAAATCTCATATTTCGGCTTCCACCAAATGACGTTTTAATCCTGTTCTATAGAGGTTGGCTGTTCCTCAAATAGCACAACCTTATCATAGTTGAAGAACCTTACATCATCAAATAAAGAAAGTAAATAAATCAAAAGTTGTCGCGTTTTTAAAAAATGTGCTGAAAATGAGATTTTTTCCAGTATTTACACGCAATAAAAAATGTTAATAAAAGTTCTGGTTTTAAAAGTCATGTATGACTGCATGGGTGCCCTAATGTGTGCTGAATTGCCGGCAAATCATGGACTATGAGGAAGCAATTTTCTTTGGTTGTACACACGAGCATGGTTCTGGACAGGTTAAGCAATAAGAAATACTGTTCATTTTAAACTATCATAATCGGATTACTCAATGTTATCCACATTTATAATGTAACCACAGATAATATTATATAACAAACTTTTAAATAAACACACGAGCATTTTAGGTAACAAGACAACAAACAATTAACAAATGTAAAACATGTAACAAGTAGAGAAACAGAATAAAAAATTGCAATATTTTAGAAATTAGCATAAAGATATAACAATAATGAAACATTTAGTTAATGTGATCTCCCTATGGCAGAAATATTTTATGCTTTCATAACAAACATTATTACCAAACGTACCGAAAAACTTTTTATAGGAACAGTTTACAATGGTTTATAGTTTATAATAGTTCATCAACAGACAAATTCAAGGATACATTGTAAAGAAAGTAAAATTACAATACATTAAAAAACCCAACTTTATTTAATGTCTGAATGAAATATTATCTCAAATGTATTATGTTTTCATTAAGATTGTAATTGTGCCCTAAATTTCAGATATTGAATTAAGATTAATTCTAACTTTGAAATTTTAAACTAAGGTTGGAACTTTAACCCTTGGCTTTATGTAGACTATACATTTTTAAAGGAAAATTCAATTCAATTCTTAACAAAAGCAAGAAATTTCCAACTCAGGAATTGAACCTGGATCCTTAGCACAAGATAGCAATGTTCAACAAATCAGCTAACACAAATGACTTCAGTCTCCATTCACTTTAGCACTGTTACAAATGGAATAAACTCTACCAAGGTCGTAATCATGATAAACGTTCCAAGTTTGTCCAGATACTTCAACACTGGGTATAAAGAGAGTGAAGAGTACAATTGTCTTCACTATGAAATCCATTCCACAAAAACCTTGGGTGTGACTGGGGAATTCCTTTTGGATCACCCTTTAACTAGCAGTGTTTACTGTTTACTATTTGTCTTGTGTTTGTGAAATCAATATACATTGTTTTTCGTTTTATATTGCATCATTTTGTTATAAATATATATTTATTTTCTCATGCATTAGTTTTACTAAGAGGTTGCTTTGAAAAGTGAACAGCTTAAAAAAAGAGTTGATTTTTAGAAATTCATGTGAAAAGTGCTTTATATTGAAATTGAAATTTTTCATTAGTTCCATAAATGAAGACAAGGGTGTAGCCAGAAAAAACTTTTGGAGGGGGTTCAAACTTCTTCAGTACATAATTATATTAAGTGTTAAGAATTATGTGTAATTCGAAAATTGTCATCACCAAAAAAACTGGTTTATCAGTAAGTTTCAGCAAAGTCTATAATATCTGTATTACAAATTTAAAGACATCTTCTTACTTTTAGTAACTTTTGTTAAATGTTCCATAGTGCACCGATTTTCAAAGCTACAATAGTAAAACTATTGACAAATGTCATGAGAATTTCAAAGATTTTTATACTAATACTAAATTTGAAAATAATAAATAAACTTAACTTGAAAAAAAAAAAAAAAAAAAAAAAAGAAGAGAAAGAAAAGGAAAAAAAAAAAAAAAAAAAAGAATAGAATAGAATAAATAGATTTTCAAAAAAGTAAGTTAATTTTTTTTAAGCCAAAATAAAATAATTTTAATTCCTGATTATAAAATAAAATTATTCTAAATATAATTTAACAGGTTGAGTGCCACATGAATTTATAAGGAAATCTCTGTCAGGCCGCACCACCGCTTAGAAGTAAATTTTAAACAAATCTTAAGTAATTACTTAAAACGATGTAATAAATAAATAAATAAAAAAATAATTGTATTTCACACTATCAGTCACTGGCGACTGTCATGGCTTGTATAGAAAGTTTAGTATCAGTCACTGGGAACTAATGCGACCTGAACAGAAAATTCCGTAGCAGTTACCAATGACTGACATGGCACTCAACCTGTTAAACACAACAAAATTGTTTATATTTATAATAGATATATATATTTCTTCTGATAAATGAAACAATATTTAATGATTTTGTTAAAGCAATACAAAAATGCATAAAATTTCAAAAGTCAAGTTAAAGGCATAACTTACAAAAAAAAAAAAAAAAAACTTTGAAACAAAGATAAATGCAATTTAAAAATGTAACAATTCTCAGTATTGAATATTAATTATATAAAATATATCTTGTGTCTGCCTCTTCTATATCATATGTGTGCTTTAACTTTTATCACATTTTTTAACAGGTTTAAGCAATTGCTTTTGAGAAAATCAAAATAATCAACTTTTTTAAATTTCTGCATCATCTCAAATTAACAATGTTGACAATACATCTTTTTTAAGACTTGCCTTCATGATTATATAATAAATAATATTACAAAATAAAATCTAAAAAATAAAAATAATTACAACATATATACAAAGAATCACTAAGAGAGAAAGGACAGATTAATACGAGCTATTTCTAGGCTAAGTAAGTACATAAAGATGTATATCTTATTTAGCAACATTCAAATTAAAAGCAAGAATTACTATAAATGTAAATAAATTTCTCAACAGCAAAATTTAATTAAGCAACACATAAGATAAAATTAAGAATAATAACAAAACAAACATAAAAAAAATTAATTGCAATGATAACTTTAACAAAACTGGTGATAACTTTTAAGATCAACAAAAAAAAAAAATTCAGTCTTCAGCTAATTTCTTTTAGCCTACTCTTCTGAAAAAGGATTAAGACAATTATAAATAAGCCAAAAAATACTATTTGAAATAAATTCTGTTATGCATAAAAATATTGCTTCAGAAAAACAATTATCATACATAGTATAACATATTTTAAAAAATTTAATAAAACAAACAATTTATAAAAGCACATGCTAAACAATTAACAAAACAGAGGTTAAATTTTCTTTGGTTTTGATAAACTGAAACGATTTTGATGAATACACAGAAGGAAATAAAATCAGTTATCGCTTTCAGATGCTTCATCATCACTAATAAATCGCTTTGTCTGTCTTGATTTCCTTTTGCGTGTTTTCTCTTCAGATTCATCGTACATATCGCTATCGCTAACATAATCACCACCTGCAAAGGATAAATCTCCATCTTTTTCCAATCTTTCTCTGGCACTCGTAAATACAGACTGCAAAACAATCGAATCTTCATAAATGAGAGAACCTTCAACATTGTATGTTTGGGCATTTTTACATAACAACATAAAGTCACTCTCTAAGTCATCTAAGCAGCGATACCTATGCTCCTTAATCCTGCTTTTGATTTTCTGCAAATCAACCGGCTTTTTAATAACTTCATAATAATCTGGCAATTCACGTTTCGACGGAAGTTGCCTAAATGCCTCACTCAAAACACGGCCATCACTATCCTTATAATGAATGACTATGTCCAAAAGTTTTTTCATTTGTATAGTCAGTCGTGGAGGATTGGGCTGCATTTTCTCTGCAGG
This sequence comes from Salticus scenicus, assembly GCA_963930645.1. Classification (NCBI taxonomy): domain Eukaryota; kingdom Metazoa; phylum Arthropoda; class Arachnida; order Araneae; family Salticidae; genus Salticus; species Salticus scenicus. Next base: position 234,150,079 of record OZ005652.1, read on the forward strand.
TGGTCTTCCTCGTCTTTTTTTTTTACCTTCCAGCTCTAAGTCTTCACCTTCTTTCTTTCTTTTCCTTCCCAATGATGATAATCCGAGTGTTCGTCTTCTCCTTGTCGGTGCTTCAATTTCATCTATATTACCATCTTCAATAGCTTTCAGCCATTGTTTGTCTGTAAGGGAATCAGAATAATCAACTTCTTTTCTCTGTCTGGAGCCTCTACCAAACAACTTATCATCTTCTTCTTCATTAGTTAATCTTTCAACTTCTGCATCATCTTTAATCAACCATGTAGGCAACTCATCTTCTTCCATTAAACGAGGCTTGCGCTTAAGATTCCTAGCCTCTTCTCTCCTTCGATCTAAATCCATTTTTTGAAATAATTCAAATTCATCTTCATTTCTAGCAATCATTTGATTGATTGTCTCATCATCTGGAACTTCATTTTCTTCTTCTTCATCAACTTCATCTTGGGCAAGAATAGACTGCAAGAATTGATGTCTTTCATTTCCAGTAGATTTTTGATCAAACATGCCAGCTTGAATAACTTTTTCATCTAAATTTAATTTATACTTAGCAGCAGCTAAAATGCGTTCTTCTACTGAATTAACAGTAACCAAACGCAAAACTCTCACTTCATTTGTCTGGCCAATACGATGTGCTCTATCTTGAGCCTGCAAATCTTGATGAGGATTCCAGTCTGAATCAAATATTATTACAGTATCAGCAGCTTGAAGATTCAATCCCAAGCCACCAGCTCGTGTGCTTAACAAAAATAAGAAATAAGGAGATTCTGGATCATTAAACATTTCCAGCAAATGACCTCTATCTTCCGCTTTTGTAGTACCATCAAGTCTCAAATACGGATGACCCCTGAAGTTTAAATAATCTTCCATGATAGTCATAAGAGTAGTCATTTGACAAAAGAGTAATATCTTATGCCCAGTCTTATTCAGTTTTGGTAAGATACGATCTAGTAATTCAAATTTTCCAGATGCTCTATACAAATCAGGGCCACTAACTACTGAATTAGGCAGTCCTACATGATCTGCATAAGCTTCTTCAATATTTTGAAACATAAAAGGATGGTTGCAAATTTTTCGCAATTGCATGATTGAATTCATTAAAGTCTTCGCCCCTCCTTTGCCCTTTTTATCTTTTTCAGATCCATCAGTCAAAATTACACCTTTTGTCTGCATATGCCTATATAAAATACGTTGCAAAGCTGACATGTCACATTTAACAACATACTCAACTTTCTCAGGAAGCTGTGATTCAACTTCTTTTTTCAAACGTCTAAGCAAAAAGGGACGCAAAACTTTATGTAAACGTCGTATGATCAAAATTGTTTCTTCTTCATTAAGTTCTACTTTCTCACCAGTTGTTGCAAATGGAGCATTGAACCACTGTTCAAATGTATTGCAACACTTGAAAATGCTAGGTAATAAGAAATTTAACAAAGCCCATAATTCAGGTAATTTATTTTGAAGAGGAGTTCCAGTCAACAGTAATCGATGGGGAGCAGTGTAATGTGTGTTTAAAATTTGGGTTAATTTGCAATGTTGATTTTTCATTCTATGACCTTCATCAATAATCATGTATTTCCAACGGATTTTAGCAAGAGTTGCTTTATCTTTTATAACATACTCATATGTAGTCAATACAACATTAAATTTTGTAGTTTTCAAACTGGCAGCTAACTGTTTTCTAACATTAGGTGAACCTTTATAGGAATACTTTATAACAGATGGAGCCCAGCGATCAAATTCAAGCATCCAATTAGATAACGTAGATAAAGGAACAATAATTAAGTATGGCCCATACACTCTTTTCTTCTCAATGAGGTATGTAATAAGAGCAATAGTCTGTATTGTTTTGCCTAAACCCATTTCATCTGCTAATATGCCATTTAAATTGTTGTTATAAAGAGAGACTAACCATTCTAACCCTTTAACTTGATATTCTTTTAATTTTCCATTCACCATTACTGATGCTTGCTCTTTAACTTCTTCTCCAATAGCATGAGCAATGTTGTAATAATTCTGATAGCCTCCCATATTCATATATTCATCGTCTTCAGCGGTTGCAGAGTTCAAAGCTTGTTTGGTATCTACAGTTGTTTTCTCACTTGGTCCTTTTTGGGACAAGTCTTCTTCATCCTCAGAATCTGAAGTATCATCATCATCTTCCTCATCATCATCACTAGCTTCACGGGGCGCAACTTCATATCCTGGATGCATTTCTAACCAAGCTTCTAGCTGACTAGCAAGAGGTGCATTAGCTCCAGTTAAAGTTTTACCAGTAGCTGTTTCCATAACATTGATCCTAAAATCACTCTGATGAGAACATTCATCCAATAAACCTTCCATTAAAGAATCATTACCATCAGGATTTTCTGCTTGCTGTAGCAGTTTCTTCTTCTTTTTCTTTTTTGCTTTTCTTTTCTCTTTAAGCTTTTTCTTCTGTTCCAACTTATGCTGTTTTACCATTTCTGTAAGATTATGAATATATTCATCAGTTTGTGACAGTAAAAAGGCCAAACGTTTATCTTTCTTTTGATCAATAAGTTTTCGATAACCTTCCTCATCTTCTGCCATTAATCTTTTCATACGCTCTTTGTCAATTCTTTCTTGTTCTTTCTTCTGTTCCCGTTCAGTATTTGCATGATAAGTTATGACTGCTTTATTAACTTTACTAATTTTACCAACAATATTACGATGGTATTCTTTAAAATCTTTAGCATGTGACAAAACAGCATTTAAATATTCTTGATGTTTCTGTCTTCTTTTACGCTCCTGTTCTAGTTTTTGTTGTTTTTCAAGTTTTTCTGTGATTCTAGCTTCTCTTAAACCTTGACGTTTAGTCCTTTTATATAGCTTTGGGTATAATGCGGTTTCAAGAGTGGAATCGCGTCTCATACAGCTTACAACTTCGGCTCTTAGCTGTCTTTGAAAATTCAAAAGTCTTAACCCTAAAAGTTCTGTCATAGCTTTTGTTCTAATATCTTCTGATAAATCAGCTGGCAATGAAGATAATTCTTGTATCCTGAGAGCTATTCTCGCAGCTAATCTATTTTCTCTTTCTTTTAATATCTGAATAGGATCAACTCCTTGTGGTTTTGGAATAGGAGTAACACGATTTTGCTTTTGACTCTGTAGCTGCATCATAGTAGGCATAGGAACTTGCTGGGAATTACCTGGACCAGATGGGCGAGCCTGGACTGCTTGTAATGATCCTGAAGAAGCAGATGGAGGAGGTACATTAGCCACTTGATGTTGTGGTGGCATAGAAGCAGAAGTAGCCTGTTGAGATTGAGGAGGGGGAGGCATAGAGGATTGAGGCATATGAGGATGCATTTGTTGTGTATGAGACATTTGCTGAGGCATCATGCTGTTAGATAAATTTTGAGCTGATGGATGAGACTGAGGTCCAGGTCCACGGATATGTTGGCCAGGAGATGGGGGACCTGGAGGCCTCTGGGAATAAATAGGTTGCCGAGAAGGTATGTTTGTTGGTTTTCCTTGTAGTGCTAGAAGAAGATTTTCTGACAGTGGCTGATTTCGAGATAATAATTTATAAGCCATAATTTGTGCTCTAAGTTGAGCAACCTGTGCTTGAGTTAATGGTGATTGCTTCTGTGGAGGCATAGAGCCTTGATTCGGCACAGAACTACAAGGTGAATTGTTATCTGAATGAGGCGAACCTTGAGGACCATTTATCGCTCCAGATGCATAACTTGAATGGGAATGATGAGGCTGTTCATTAGAATCTATAGCCTGTGGATTTGTCATATTTGTACCAGGACTTGAATGGGCAGAATGCTGATGATAACTAGAAGGAGAAGCAGTATAACTTTGTGAATGCTGTTGATTACTCACATGAGACTGAGCACTCATTTGAGGTGAATTCATTACATTGTTTTGAGGTGATTGGATGTAATTCATATTTGACCCAGATGGTGAAGGTGGCGGCCCCATATGTTGAGACATCATTTGATAGTTTGTATTAGACTGAGTTGGCATTTGATTCTGTGATTGTGAATGAGGGACATTTGGTCCAGGTGGATGAGATGATGACTGAATAGGAGAGTGTTGTGGAGATGCACCAGCATTGACTGGCATTCCGTGAGGACTCATTTGTTGTGATGGTGGAGGAGGAGGTGGAGGTGGCCCCATATTAGGATTAGGAGATCCTGATCCAGGATGTGTTCCAACACCAGAATTCGGCCCTCCACTAGATGGCACATTAGGACTAGAAACTGTTTTCCTAGAATTAGCCATAGCCATAAGTTGAGCATATCTTGGATCTTCATGCAGACCTTTTTCTTCCATAGTATTAATAGCCTTCTGCAACATATGTAAATTATCTTGAGGATATGGCTGTTGTTGATGTTGCTGAGAAGATTGTTGTTGCTGTTGAGAAGCCATATGTTGAATATTTTGTTGTGGCTGCTGTTGTTGAGCAGACATCCCATTAGTAGGCAATCTTAGAGCTTGTTCCTTATTTGCCATAACAGATCAATTAATCAGCATCTAAAATAAGAAACATACTATTTTATACAAAGTGGAAATGTATTGTATTGTTATACCTATAAAATAATGACAGTTTAGAGTTACTGGAAAAAATATTTTAAAATTTGTTAAAAGTTATGAAAAAAGTTATCAAACAACTATATTGTAGGCATTTGTCACAAAATGACACATAATTAATCAATAAATAATCAGTATCTAAAGTAAGAAATATACTATTTAGCATGAAGTGGAAATGTATTATTATAGAATATAAAAATAGTGACAGCTTAGAGTTTAAATGAAAGTATTTTTAAATTTGTTAAAAATTATCAAACAATTATACTATTGGCAGCAGTCACAGAAATGAAATGACACATAATAATAAATCTTATGCAATGTTTTCTTGAAATTCAGCCAGAAAATATATAAAATGACAAAAAAAAAAAAAAAAAGCTGATGCCAGGTTTTAATAAGAGGTATCAGTAATCAGAGTTATACACTTATGCAACGTGGAGACGTGAACCACATCACGGAATAATTTTTATACACAAGCCCACATATAATAATGAACTGCACTGTTTTTGTAAGCAAATATAATATATTAATTAAAAAATTTCTAAAACAAAAGTAAATAAATATGTATTTTTTTATCTTCTTACAAAATGAAAGTTTTTTTTTTTTTTTTTTAACCTGCTTTGGAGGGGGGGGGGGGTACAGTTGTAACTCTCTCTCTCTCTCTTTTTTTTTGGGGGGGGGGGAGGTTACAATAATGTATTTTATTTATTATTATTACTTTATAGTCACTTTTTCACACACAACTGTTTTTATGGCATTAAATACTAAAGCATTGTTCTTTTTATAATAAAACATTTTTATTTATTTTTTTCTTTAGTACCTTGCATAAAATCTAACATATATTTTGTTTGATGGTATAATATGTATTTTAAATTTATTAAGGAAAAACAAATCAATTCATCAAGCTCAGTAATAAAGCCTACAAATAACTACATATGTGAGAAACACTGTGCACTTTTATCACTTTTTTGGTTCTAGAAGCAATCGTTGACCACTAGCTGGAAAGCGGGAGGGGCAGTCAAAATATAAATAATTAGACAAATGAGAAATGTAAGAATTCTACTTCTTTATAGGTTTTAGAATCTAATAAAGCAAGTTTTAAAATGAATTTTGACATTTATGTTGCTGATGGAGAAAAATTGAGAAACTAAAGGCTTATGCAGAGCTTTTAATCGACGATGGCTAGTTGGAGATAAGAAAAGAGAGGTGGGGGGGGGTCAAAAAATAATTACATCAGCAAGAAATATTGTATAATTCTATTTCTTTATAGTTTCTAGAATCTTATAATACAAGTTTAAAATGAATATTGACATTTATGTTGTGGATGGAGAAAGATTAAGAATCATAATGCTGCAGTTGTATGTTTGATCGTCGATCGCTAGTGAGGTTTCTTTCTTTCTTTCTTTTTTTTTTTTTTTTTTTTAACGAACTATATCCACGACTTTTTTAAAAGCGTATAATCCGTAATTTTTATATGCTGTCCGTAATGCCGTAATTATTGCCATAAATCTGTAATAATTACGGACAAATCGTAATACTTAGCATCTCTGTAACTGTAAGGCATGAAAAATACCTATTGTATGCATTTTATACCTTGCTTCAGAATTAAATTGCATTTAGGTGAAATCACTAAAAATAATTATATTAATAATAACAACACAATTTTCACATTTCATATTTCTATATATTTTGGCTACAGTTTATACATATACAGTCAACAGCAAAATTATTGGAGCACACACCCACACTCTTCATGAATTTTTTTTTTTTACTTTGATTGCTACTTTTTATCATTAACTTACTTTTTCATAAACAGTATAAGACTAAGATCATGATTTGAAAAATAGTTACTTAACAAAACAGTATTAGGTGCCCATCTTTTAAGCAGGAATTATTGATAGTGCTTTAATAATTTTGCAGCCAACTGTATAGGGTGGCTAATACTAGAACTTTTCCATCACTTACGCTGATTATTTCTGAAAAAAATTCACGAAATTAGCAAACAATTTAGCAATTTATAATAATGAGTTTTCAAATATGGTTTATTTCTACAAAATTTGTCAAAATTCCCTAACTTTTCCAGACTCACTTAAATTCCCTGATATAGAGTATATGGAAATTTAATTTTTTTACAGAATTTTTAAAATGATCAATCAAAATTTGCAATATTTTCATTCACATAATTTTCCAAAATTCTATAACAAATTTTAAACACAGGGGAAACTCTGATTTTATCTTTTTATGTGGCTGCAATTGACTGCAACTATTCAAGATGGAAAGGTTTTATTATAGTTTTAATTTAGATTTGAAATAAATCATATATTTCGCTTAGATTTCCCTTGCAATAGACTGGATAGCCAATCATTAAAGATTTCTACTTTTAAGTTCAGGTTTGTATTACAATTGCTCTGTAGAATTTTTATAATTGGATGTGCTAATAAAAATGCTATGTTTTAACTGTTAAATATGTAAAGAAGCCAGTGTTTACACTGAGCTAACATAAACTTGAGTAGGATAAGGTGTAGCTAGACTCAGGTGTAGTGGTAATCAACCTAGGAAAGACAGTACTAGAAAGAGTGGTACAAATAAAACGTAAAAATATCGGAAGAATTAGCCTTATAGACTGAATTATATACGATATCATATTAAAAGTAAAAATAGTTTATAGCTCTCTACTCTAGTAGTGCTTCTGCGAGCACTTACGTGAGTAAAACTCAGAAACACAATGTAATAGAAGAGTTTTTGACATGTAACAGCTACTGATATAATTTACACCAGCTTGCAAGCTTATCAGAGCGTAGAATTTTCACAGTGCATAGACAGACCATGACTCAATGCTAAAATTTTACTATAAGATCATAGTAATCATCAAAGATCTCACTGGCACTTCATAATACACTGATGCTGATCAATATATCACATCATACGTAATGGGTTTACAAATGATTTTTTTATGTTTATATCTTTATTTTAAACCTGCTCCTACAGAAAATTTCTGGCTGTGCTACCAATGATTCATATGTGATACTAAAATCTCAGAAGATTCATGCAATCATTCTATTCTCAGAAACACATTTGTTAACAAAATGATATTTTTTCAAATTTTCAAGAACTATAATACAGCCATTACTGCTGCTTTCAGAAGATATGCTAGACCTTAATGAACTTGAATCTGGATTTGTAACCATTAAAGGTTCTTGGTGGCTTGCATGTACTTTTACCGAGAGTAAAATAATATTAATTATAAGTTTAGCTTCCTTCACCCCAAAGGACCAACTCAATTATTCTATTGTATTGTATTATTCCAAATTTCAACTTTATATTTGATATTTTTTTTACACATATTCACTTTGAAAAAGATTCCTACATAACACATTCCTACATCTGGAAGAATATATCAAGGCTCTAAATTAACAGCGGTCCGTTGGTCCGAGACCACAAAAACATAAATTCTAGTGGTCCAACAGACCCAGTGAAGCTTTTCAATTTTTTTGGTATTTTTTACTTTGCTCTAAAACTGCCCATAAATCTGTCACAGAATAGTACATTATAACAATAGCAGAGTGTACTTCTTTATAATAGTCAATATCACCTTTTTTCTGTAATTTTTCATTTAATTTCACTTTCATAACCTTTCTTTTTTTTTTGCTTTTAATTCTTAACAGTAAGTATGTGACATTAAGCTCATTTATTAAAGCATAAATTTTTTATTTAAGACTTCATTTGTATTTTTTAATCAATTTACAAAAAAATATCATATTTAACTTGTATATTTATAAACAAAGTTTAAGTCTTAGCAAAACAAAGAGTTTACAAATTTTTAAAAATATAATAGAATGGAAGAACGGACCTGTCAAAATATGTAGAATTATTATCATTTAAAAAGATTTTAGTCTCTTTATTCTGAGGTAAAAAGTTTAACCTACCAATTAAAATTGATTAAAAAGTTGCAATGCTATACTATATATATTTTTAAATATTCTAGGGTATGAGCAACACCTGATACAAAAAAAAAAAAAAAAAAAAAAAAAAAAAGAATCAATTTTTTCTATTGCTTACACAATGTGCTTTTAATTAAAAACAAACTAGCAAATTTTGCCTGCTTCTATGACCATTATATTTAAAAGAATTTTCAAAAAAATTGAGTCAGTAGTTTTTACATCACTTTATATATTCATATACAGTGATCTCTCATTTATGCATGGGCACAGCGGACCGTGACAAAAACAAGCATAAGTGAAAAACACGTATAAATGAAAAACCACAAAAGGGAGCTTAAATGTAAAACATCAGCACAGTGTACATAGTAATTGCTAATTAATGCCATGTACATGGGTCATTGCCAACACAAGGGGTAGAAACCATGTCTCTTAGCCCTCAAAAATATAAAATATTTTCAATCAGAAAAAAACTTACAGCTAGGCTATTTCGTACGATTTTCTCTAGTTCAATATTATTATAAAAGTTTTTAATGTTATTTATTTTTCTTAGAACTCTATTGATAAAACCTGTAATATCCACTCCGTGGACTGTCCCCAAAGAAAGTCTGCAGAATATAGCATTATTTTCAAGCTTAGTATTAATGTATTGTTTTTTAATTACATTTTGATTTAAGCAGGACATAGTTATCCTTAAAAATATATTTATTAAATTTTAGAGTTATAAAATGAATCTTGTTTTTTTAATTAATTTATAACTAATGTCCCTAATGAAATGCATCCACTCCGTGGACAACTATTTACTTTACCATAAAGTTCAGTAGATGGCACTGACTGTCACCAGTGTGTAACTGAGAAGAAAGAGGGGGAAGCCATCTTTGTTTTCACCTACATGTGCTGAACTCAATGCTTTATTTCGTTCTGTTAAAATAAAATAGATTTCATCTGTGATACCTCTGTTTGGCTATCTCATCAGTCCACTCCGTGGTCAGAAATATACAGGTAATTATAAGGATTATTTATTATCTAATTATTATTACAATTAATGATTATAAGACTTAATTCGACACTAAAGTTAAATTGTTCCTGACACTGTTGCTTTGTTCCTTAAAATTCAAAATCAGACATTCTGTCTACTCCGTGGACATCATTTGATCACGGAGTGGATACTTTCAAAATCAATCTTAAAAATAGATACACTTGAAAAATAATTAAAATATATTTGATAAATAAATTTTATCCCTTATTTTGTTAGCCTACTGATTGCTTAATGTGCAATGAAAATATATTTTTCCCCTTAACTTTTATACAGTTCCCGCCGCTTATTGAAATCACATTCGTTCTGAGTCAAAGTGATTTTATTAAGGGGGTATTCTGGTCTAGAAGCCTGAATTTTAGGCATTTTTTAAAGTAAGATAAAAAAAAAAATGAAAAACATTTTTACTATCCATTTTTTTATATGTTTTTTATTGACATTTTGAGAATGAAAAAAAAAAAAAAAAAAAATTCGCCGAGATACAGGCCGATGGAGTGGGGGCTTAAAAAAAAACGGTGCGTCCTGGTTGACATGATTTCAACCCTTGTAGTGATCTAAAACAAAAAAATCAAACAAATTCTTCATTAATAAAGATGTCGCTATCGGGTTGACCATTTTCAAAAAAAAAAAAAAAAAAAAATGACAAAATGGCGTCGACTTGAAAAAAAAAATTTTTTTTACCCGACTTTTTTCGACTTTTTCGACTTTTTTAAAAATATTGAAAATCAAAATTTTTTTAAATCCAAGGCAGACGCGATAGAGAGTTGTATAAACAAGATATATACCAAATTTCAAAGCAATCGGTTCAGTAGAACTTGAAATATCATGTCAACCACCTCAAAAAAAGTAGTTTCGAGAAAAACACGTTTAAAGTTTAGGAAACAATTCTAATGGAATGGTATATTTAGTAAGTATATTCGGGTATATATATATATATATATACATAGAAAGAGCATGAATAAAAGGCTTGTGTGGAGTACAAAATAATTCCTGGAAGGAACGAGCCCTCAAGTCGTCCGGCAGCATTTGACGTTCATTGTTTGACTCGCTCCTCTCGGCCGGCTCGGACGCCATGTCACAAAATCGGCTGTATCTCCGAAAATAATTCGAATTTTGAAAAATCCTTTTAGGATCATATTTTTGAAAGTCTAAACTTTCAAAATATGCAAAAAAAAAAAAAAAAAAAAAAACGATTTTTTTAAATTTCTAGACCAGAATACCCCCTTAAGCGGCTGATTTTTATATCCGGCGAACGTTCCTGCACCTAAGGAAAAGCTATTACTTCCCTGAATTTAGAAAGAAACTTCAAATGGTAACAATAATGGAATTAGAAAATAATATTAATTAATTTTTGATAGATAATTAATTAATTGTTCCTTCGATATAAGTAAATTAAACGTAACCCAAGTTCCCATGCGCTTTCCTTTAGAGGAAAATCATCATTACTTTACCAAAAGTTCGCGCTGTTCTTATAAATTTAAAATATTTCCGTTTAAACCTCATGAATTATAGCAATTTCAAAATTAGAACTAGAAATTGTCTTTTAATAATTAGGAAAACAAAAATTCATTTCAAATCAAATTTGTAACTTATTACTGCGCTTTGAAGAATAGCTTCTTGAAATTTTTACGGAGATAAGTAAGTTATGGGGTGTGTTTAATTTGTAACTGTGCTGCAAGTGTGAAATCTTCGACAATCGGCAATAACGGAGGGATTGCCGTGCTTTAATTTCCTTTTCTATTAAAAAAAAAAAACAATTCAAATACAAAATATTTTTAGTGTGCAGAAACGATATTTTTGGCTGTTGTGGAGATATTTTTGAGTTTATTAACCGGCGATGTTGATTTTATTAAGCGGCGGCTTTAAACGTAGTTTGTATTGATTTGATTCCGGTCCTGGCAATTTGATCAGATTAAGCGGCTGATTTCATTAACCAGTGATTTTATTAAGCGGCGGTTACTGTATTTTTATTCGTGATTTTATAAAAATGTCATTTCAACTTCTTTAAAACAGTATTTGCTATTTTTTACTGAACTGTTAAGCATTTCTCTTCATGGTTTAAATGTAAGAAGAGAATTCGTATAATATAAATTTAAGAACAGTTTTATGAGTGTTGTATACAGAGTAATGCAAAAGGTATGTTGTATACTATATGTCTTTTTTTTTTTAAAGTTTTAAAGGTAAAATGTAGAAAAGGTGACATAACAGAAAAATAATTGCAAAAATATAATTAAATTTAGTTTCAGAAGAAAAAGAATTAAAAATATTTTTGTTTTACAGCAAAACTAAAATTGTTTTGTATTTTTATTAATTGAATAACTTTTTTATAAAAACAATACTTAAAATATATATTTATTTTCTTTGCAGAAATGTATTATGCCGTTCAAGAAATATGGAAATTCACATGTAACCCAATGCAGGACAAACAAATGTGCACAAACCTTAGCTCAAACTCAGTCAAAAAGAAAATAAGGTGCAGTTGAAAATCAAAAAGATAAGAAAAATAACAAGCAAAAGAAACTTTCCAGCCAAACTACAGAAAAACATAAAGAATAAAAAAAAAAAAAAAAAAAAAGTATGCAGAGAGCAAGAGAAAGACTAATGCTCCTATTACACACCAGTTTTCGCTACAACTTCTGAGACAATTGTTAATTTGGCTCAAATCACGTCAATGCCCAGTGTAATAGAAATTGGGAATACGAACAATTTTTTCTGGCTAGTCAGACTGTGATAAACCAGTGAGAAGAAAGCTCCGTATGTGCCGAGAAAAGACAGCACCGGTGGGAATTCATTCACCGTTGTTCTCTTCGCTCTCCCATATATCATTCCTGTTAAGATAAATATATCACAGAAGGAAGAATACTGTAGTTTAAATATCTGAAGGAATGAAAAGAAGTGTTAGGAAAAAATGGAAGAGTCAAAACAGAAATCAAAGGGAGAGATTGAAGAAACAGCATAATCTTTGAAGAACATCTCAGAGATGATACACCACCTAAGACACCTTGTTCAGCAGCCATAAGCATCACACTACCACAAATTAATCCATCTCTGACCACAAGACCAACTGTATCATCATGTAGCAGATTAGAAAGTGGAAGAAAAAGAACAGTGAAAAGCTTCGTTAAGAAAACAGAAAATTGGTTAGGAAACTTGAAATATACAAAAATACTACTACTGATTCTGAAATACCCAAGAGAAAAGTGAAAAAAAAAAAATTATCACAGAAGCACATTCAAAAGAAAATGAAAAATGTATTATTTTTTGCAAGGTTATAAAAGAGCCAATAAAAGAAAGTTTTAACAGAAAAAATAGCAAAGAAATACAAGTATCTTTAACATATCAGATCAATCAAAAAAAAAAAAAAAAGAAAGAATATGCGGAAGTAACAATTATTTTCCTGTTATTTTCATTTTTCAAAAGATTTAAAGTAAAATATTTGTTGATTATTTTCTAAAACACAAGTAAAACAATATGGATGAAAAGATAGAGCTGCAACATAACTTTCAGGATTGGATATTCATAAGAGTCCACTCCGTGGTCAGTGATGTCCGCTCCGTTGAAACATTAATTTTGAAATTAATTAATTACCAACCAAAAAATAGCCAACGAGATAGCTCATCGAGTAAATTAGATTCATAGTTGTCAAGAAGGAATTAAGGTATTTTTTCAAAATTTTTTGGTAAAATTTTTATATTTAAAATTAGTCTTCGTTTTCTACCCTTTAGATTGGCAATCACCCACATATATTATAGTTGAAAAATGCTAATGAGATTACGTAGTTTCAAAATGCAAAATATACAAATTGTATGTATGACTTCCGTTGATTATTTTTTTTTTTATAAATACACATACACACAAAAAGAGGAAAAATTTCTTTTTACTTAAATTTTCTTATATTCCTATATATTTTCTTACAAAATAACATACAATTGAGGATTATTTTTGTTTTTGTGAGTTTTCGAAAACTTCTTTCAAGTTCATGAAGACATGAAAAAGTTCCTTCACTTCCAAAATTGAACTAAAAATAGTCCTGCAGAGTTTCTAACACTTCTGCAAATTGGGGAGAACTTTTACAACAACATCTTCATCATCATTGTCGTTTTCTTCATTTTTGTCACTGCCATTCAATTTCCCGCAGTTCATCAGTGATTAAATTTTTATCTTGAGGAAGTTACCATTTGAATTGAAAAAATTTCGGTAAAAGAAAAAAATTGTGCATAAGTGGAAAGTATTTTTTTAGTTACATGTATAAATGAATATGAGTTATCATTGTTCTGCTATATCCCTGGCCCAGACCACGAAAAAAATATGTATAAAAGAGAATGCATATGAGTGAGAGATCACTGCATTTTCATATTTAGGGGCTTGGATTTAGCATACAAAGGCTATTTTTATAAATTTGAGTTTTGTGACAGGGCATGTTTTATAGCTTCAAATTTTGTGAAGGAGACTATTTTATCGATTTAAATTTTGTGAAGAGGCTCATTTTATATATTTGAATTTTATGAAGGGGCAGCAAAAGGGTCCCCATTTTTGCCTGGATCGACCATATTTAAATACATTTTTTAGAACACCATTCAATGTTTATAACAATCTATATTTATGCTATTGCAACCTGTCATAACGTAACAGTGATCTTTGTTAACTTAAACTCAAGGCATTATGCAGTTAAAATACAAAAGTACCCAAAAGGGTCCATTATTGAAATAGAAAATAGTCTACTACTGGGTCTTTGCAAAAATTACTAGACTGATGCTTTTGAATCTCTTCAGAAAAGTAACTATTTGAGTATAAAAATGTTTCAATTAGCATCTTTTGCAGCAGATACAAGTAAAAAAGAGTTAATTAAGATATCTAAAGCTGGTTAAAGATACTGTCATTAAAATTAAAAACAGTACATGCAAAACAATAAAAAAAAAAATGTCATTGAAGAAATTGGCTACTACTGGTGTAGTTACCTTATTTCTGACTTTATTTATTTATTATTATTATTTTTCAACTGCAGAAAAACTTATGCAGAATTGAAGTGTACTGTTCAGTAACCTGAGAGTTTAAAAAAAAAAAAAAAAAAAAAAAAATTAGTTTTCGTACTCTATAAGTAATAAGTTTATAAGTGTATGTTCTTCACCCAAAAATAGACATTAGTTTAAAGCCCAATAGCAGAATTTTTTCTGTCAATAATCAATATGCAACAACTATTTAGACATTAGAAAATAATCGGCAGCATAATTTCACAATAAGTTACAGATAAAAACAAGTTACCGGATTTAATAAATGTATTTTTATTACAAGTTTGCATTTATTTAATGTTATTTAACTGTTAGATATGTCAAAGTATTGCAGAATAAAATTTCATTTACACATAGCTAGGTAAAGAATTGGCATTAAACATCCTTTACACCACATAAGAAGAAATATCTTTGTGCACGATTTTGTTCCTACTAACACTAGTAAAACATTTATAGTAAGAGACTCTAAACATTGAAATTAATGCAGCTTTTTAAAATTTTCTGGTTCCTGTGTAACTAAATGGAGGGACATTAAGAAGTATAAACTTCTTTTTTATCAACAAGTAGTTTGTTTGCACTTGTACATCATAATTGCATTTTGCTCACTTTCTCAATGTCTGAGCCCCAATTTTCATACAAATTTTCTGATAGTGGAATTGGAATTGAAACTGTGTGTTTAAATAAATTAATAAGGATAGGTATTTTCTTTGATAACTCACTAGCACGCTTTTTGCATAAAATCTTTATCATATGTGATCTTTAGATCTAACTCCTTCTATAGTGCTAGCAATTCATTTACAACAAGTATGTTGTGGCCACCACAAGACTTTCTTCTATATTTTCCTATACAAATTCACTCAATAACAATATTAAAAAAAAAAAAATACAATTTTTTTTTTTTTTTTTTGTGAAAATTTTAAAAAATCGATAACTTTGTTTTAAATTATCACAGATTTATAGCTCAACCATTCGTTTTAAAGGTATTGATGAGACCTTTCGAAAGATACCCATCTTGAAAATTTCCCCCCCAGGGGGAAAACTGATGCCCCCCCCCATGCACAAAATTTTTTTTCTAGTTAACTACTACTATTATCAATAATTTATATTAATTTTACAATCACAAGTTTAAAATAACGCTCATTATGTACATTTATACGAAATTTTGTCCTATATTGCCATGTTAAAAGTTTACATAAAATGCGATCACAGCACCACCTGCTGGGCGATTGATCCCCAAACCTAATCAGCACAATGCCCTGCCAGGGTCCAACTATATACCAAGTTTGGTTCAATTTCATTCATTGGTTCGTGTGATACGGTGAAGAATACAAAATTTTGCGATCACAGCGCCACCTGCTGAGCGATTGATCTTCAAACCTAATCAGCACAATGCCCTGCCAGGGTCCAACTATATACCAAGTTTGGTTCAATTTCATTCATTGGTTCGTGAGATACGGTGAAAAATACGAAATTTTGCAATCACAGTGCCACCTGCTGAGCGATTGATCCCCAAATCTAATCAGCACCATGCCTCGTCAGGTTCCAACTACCGTAATTTCGGGAGTAAGCGCCGCGGCGCTTATGAGTTTAAAAGTTATTAAATAGCCGATGCGGCGCTTCTACCGGGTGCAGCGCATATGATAGATAATTTATTTTCTAAAGTTTTCTACAAAGAATGTCGAAAAAGTTACATTTGCCGTCAATCGATGGCACTACCTGAAAGGTGAATCTTTCTCCTAGAATCGCCGATTTCACGTGTTTCACCCGCAGGAGTGCTCTCACCCCTTTCCTAAAAATAGGTTGCTCCTTGTGCAGTGGTAAAGCGATCTGATTGGACCTTGTCTCTTTCTCACACTGCTTACTTAGAAGCGTTGCCTTGTATTGTTCGTAGTTTCTTTTCAAGTGTGTTTTTCGTGTTGCTATTTTTTCATCTTTTTTAATATTTTGATTATTCTAAAATATTTCGCAATGGCTCCCAAGCGACTTAGGAATTATTCTGCTGCATTTAAACTGCAAGTAATCATGAAAGCCGAGAGTATTGGAAATCGTCCGGCTGCTCGGGAATTTGGCATAGATGAAAGATGTGTTCGCCGATGGCGATCAGAAAAATCTGTAATCGAAGGAATGCTGAAAAAGGCAAGGCGTGGCGGTACAGCCCATTGGCCGGAGTTGGAGACGAATTTAAAAACTGGATTTTAGAACAGCGTGATAAGGGGCTCTCAATATCAACTGTAAGAATTCGCATGCAAGCTAAAAATATTGCTGCTGACATGGGAATTTCTCATTTCAAAGGAAATGCTAATTGGTGTTTTCGATTCATGAGGAGACATAAGTTGTCCGTAAGGCAGAGAACGACTGTGGGGCAGAGTCTACCAGCTGACTGGCTTGAAAAGAAAAATCAATTTCTTGATTTTGTAATGAAATTAAAAACCGAAAAGAATTTTAAGACTTCCCTGTTAATCAACATGGACGAAGTTCCGCTTACTTTTGATTGCCCCCCAAGTAGAACTGTGACTTCAACTGGAGAGAAGAGTGTTTCGATTTCCACCACAGGTCACGAAAAAACTTCTTTTACCTGTGTTTTATCGTGTACAGCGAGTGGTGAAAAATTGAAGCCGATGTTGATATTTAAAAGGAAAACGTTACCCAAGGAAAATTTCCCATCGAATGTTGTTATAAGATGTAACAAAAAAGGATGGATTAATGAAAGTCTAATGATAGACTGTTTTAGTGAAATTTGGAGAAAAAGAAAAGGTGCTTTTTTCCAGCCAAGTGGCATGTTGATTATGGATTCAATGGCAGCGCATTTGACAGAACCGGTAAAGGAGGCTGCAAGGAAAAGTAGTGCATATCTTGCTATCATACCGGGCAGGTTGACGAAAAAATTGCAGCCCTTAGATTTGTCTCCAAATCATTGTTTTAAAAGTCATATGAAACAGCAGTGGGAGACATGGATGGCAAGTGGATTGCACAGTTGCACTAAAGGTGGCAATCTCAAGAGAGCGTCTTACGCAGAAGTGGCGAAGTGGGTATTAGCAGCTTGGAATGCTGTCAAGCCAAGCACTATTATTTCTGGATTTTCAGAAGCTGAAATAATTCCTTCGATTCAGGATGCAGATGCTGATACTAATCTTGATTTATCAGACTGTGAAGAGAATGGTATTGAACTGAATGATGAACTTTGTCAACTGTTTCATTCAGACAGCGAACCCAGCGATTTCGAAGGTTATTAATTCTGCTGATTCATATAAAGTGGATGCGACCCACTTAAAAAAAGCGTGCATAGTGGTGCCGACCACTTTAAAAAACATGGAGCGCCACGAGGAGAAGGGTCTGCGTCCCGCGCTCTGGATGGTTACATTAGGTAACCAACAGATGTCTCCTCAAATCCCTGAGAATAAATACCATAAAATTATATTAGTAAAATAACCCTTTAAAATATTTAATAAATTTAAAGTTCCTTGATAAAATTGTGTCTTTTATAACTTTCGATGCTTAGGTGTTTACCTAACATTTAACGTGGAGCATATGATAAATATAAATTTTTTTATTGAATACTGCAAGTGCGGCCCTTACGCCGGGTGCGGCGCTTCCAGCAATTTTTTTTTTTTGTTAGACTGAATATTTTAAATGCGGCGCTTACTCCCGAAATTACGGTATATACCAAGTTTGGTTGAATTTCATTCATTCATTCGTGAGATACGGTGAAAAATACGAAATTTTGTCCTATACTGCCATGTTAAAAGTTTACATAAAATGCGATCACAGCGCCACCTGCTGGGCGATTGATCCCCAAATCTAATCAGCACAATGCCCCGCCAGGGTCTAACTATATACCAGGTTTGGTTGAATTTCATTCATTGGTTCGTGAGATACGGTGAAAACAAGAAACCACAGACACACACACACAGACAGACAGATATTTTTTTTTTAATATCAATTCGTGTTCAGGACCAGGACATCCCAAAACGTGTAGATCTGTCGAAAAACGGAGGTCGAAAATTTTCACGAATCCAATACTTTCTCTATATTACATATAGAAGAAAGTAAAAATACTGTTACTCAAACAAAAATGTGTCAAGATCACCAGACTTTGAAATTGGTGCAAAATTGGTAAAAAATTTGTAGTCGAAAGTATAGTGATGCTACATTATACAAATTACTGTGTCTATGGTTTTATTTGAAGAAATTGCCAGATTTCCTACATTAGGTATTCTGTCTGTATAACAGAATATGTGTATAAAATAAAATGGGAAAAATCATAAGAAATAAAAACATTTTTAAATACCTTCTTGACATCCTAAGAAAATAATTTTTGTATCCTGCACATTTAGCTTACCATATTTTTCGAATGATACCACTTTCAACTCTCTACTCACATAATTAATATGTTAAAAATGTACTACAAATTTCATGTTTGTGTATTAATATATAGATTCATTACTATTATTTTATTTATTAGATCAATCTAAAATTAGATCTCATCTTTTGGACCACTAAATTTTCATTGCTGGTGTGAAATCTAACAATTTGGTATAATCAAGTTTACTGACAAACAGTATATTTTAGCAAGTATGATTTGATGCAGCAGAATGTCATAGCTGCCAACCTTTGAGAATCAAAATTAGGGAAATTTTGTATACAACATAGTTTATGCAATAAATAGAACATTAATAGCACAGTAATTGTTGGAAAGAGAAGGACCAAATTAAAAGGGAAATTTTGCAGTACCCAGAGGCTTTCTTCTTATTGCAAATAACATGAGAAAAACAAAACATACTGAATTTAAAATACTACTAGATTAGATTAAATTCTAACCATATGGAATTTATATATACATACACTAACTTGGGAAAATTTTTCCTACCTAAAAAATCAAGTCTTAATTTTTTCCCCATGTTTACACATATGGGATGGATATGACATATAAATATTTAATTTAATTGAGGAAAAATATATAGATTCATTAACTTCAGCAATAAAGTCTAAAAATAATTACATACATGAGAAATATTGAGCACTTCTATTGCTTTATTGTTTTTAGAATTGATCACTGATCACTATCCAGAGATGGGGAAAAGGGTGGGGGGGGGGGAATAATTACAGTGTAAGAAATATTAAACTCTTTCAACTCTACTTCTAGAATCTATAAATGCAAATTTAAAATGAATATTATCATTTATGTTACAGATGGATAAAGATTGGGAGACAAGACTTCTGCAGAATATTTGATTGTCGATTGCTAGTTGGAAATAAAGGGAGGGGGGGGGGGGGTAAAAATAGCTACATGAGCAAGAAATATTTAACAATTCTATTTCTTTATAGGTTCTAGAATCTCATTGTTAGCAGGAAAATCTGCTAACGGGGGGAAAAATTAGGAATTTGGAAAATAAATAAAAAAAAAGGAATTTTAATCTACTTGTGTAAGTTTCGGAATAAAAATAAGTTATAGCCACAAATGATCGTTAAATATAGTGGAGTACAATTTAATTTATAAAACTGGAGTGATTTACCCTGAAAGAGAAACATATCCTAAATAAAAATACAAGGCATGCATAATAAAAGACATGAGAGATGACTTACCCAACATCATTTTATTTCATAGAGTTATAAAATCAGGTGTTAATCCAAGAAAATTTTAAGCAGTGGTACCACTTGATAATACACTAAGCACATTCACGCGAATAAAACCAAAAAAATACACAGATACAATCTTCTTGACTAGTAAAATTATCATAGTAATATGTGATGCACCCTAAAAACGCGGATATCATTATGAAGTTTGAATCTATATTACAAATATAAGCCAATTTCAGATTATAGACAGTTTTAGGATCATCTTAGGACGTGCAGCTATAAAGTTCCTTTTTAAAAAAAAGAATTATTAGTCCGTGATCATCAAAGATTTGAAGTAACCTGTAGATACAACTAATGGATACTGAGGACCCTTCGTAGTGAATGCCGAATTCCTGCCGTTTTTATAATCGCACAACATCAATCGTCAATTCTTTATCTGTGTGGCTGTAGATTCTATTATTTTCATATTCGCACATTCATCTCTTAGAGGTAAGTTCTAAATTATTTTGCATATTATCTTACAGCCTTGATGGTAGGAATGACAGGCTTAGTAAAGCTGAAACGTGGCTAGCAGCCACTTAGCACAGATGTAGAATTTTGAGAGGATCAGATTTTTGCCACATCGTCGCGTATATTTTTTTTGTTTTTTTTCCGAGCAACGTTGGAATGGATCAAGTACTTGGTAAAATAAAGACGTATCTAGCAGCCACTTAGAACAGTCCTAAAACTTGGTAAAGTTCAGCTTGAATAGACTCAGCATTTTCAGAAGAAATTGTCCAAAAAAATATATATATATATTTATATTTGTTTCAAAGACTTGCTGCTCCTATTACATTAACTTATAATTCTGGAAAAATCAACATGGTACGTAAGTTTCATATTTGCTTATTAGCAGTTGACCCAAGCTTCGGCACGGGAATAATTCCCCGGCCTCCGCTGGCGTGAACACCTCTCTACCCAAGGACTCCTGCTGTTCTGCCCGAAAGCTATCGGAAATTCGCGCTCTCTTCCAAGCCAGCCAAAGAGCGTGCACGAAAGGGACGCTGCGACGTCACGAACGGACGCCGGGACCATTCCGGATTATTCTAGAACATTTCTTCCCCCTCTGAAAGCGCGGGAAAGTCGAGCATTTTAAGTAAACATGGCTGACCGCTGAATTTAAGAATACAGTCAAATAAAAAAAGGTATTTTTGGACTTATGATTTTTTGAAGGGAAAACAATTAATTTTTAAGCTATTTCTATGAGCGATGGCTCAAATTAAAGTAAATAAAATAAGCTATCTAATGAAATTAATGTTACATATAAATAAAGCTTGGAAAAATAATATAAAATGCAAAATCGGGACACTGATTGCTGACAAGATAATTTAGGGTTTTTCTGATTTTATACATTTTAATTTTAATTTTGCACTTTTAGTAATTTCTCTACTATTATTTTCTTAGTGATTTATGCCTAGAATATCGATTACGATATTATATTAATACGGAATTTCTGTATTTGTTTTTATTTTATTTTATTTATGAAAAAAGCAAATTTTCAAGTAAAAACGGAAATGTTTTAAATAAATAGATCGCGATCGATTTTGATAGAAATTTTCGCGGAGTATAACATAAATTTCGAAAGAGAAACCTTTTTAAATAAAAGGCAACTGAAAAGCTATAATTTTAAATAAAATAGTGTTGAATTATTTGAAACTTAAGAATAAAGTAGTGTTATGTTTTTTAAAACATAACATTTCCCCCCACCAAAAGGAAAAAAAAAGAGAAAAAAAAAATATTTTGCCTGTAACTTAAAACTTTTACGTAAACATAGAACCGACAGAACAGAAGCAGCAAAACCAACAACAAATTTACACATATTAAATGGTAAGTCATGCACATATTAGAGAAAAAAAAAAATTCACTCAGGATATATTTCAACAAATGTCTCAGACAATTGAAAAAGCACACATAAATACATATATATATAATAGTAAACACAAACAATTGGAAAAAATATAAAATTCTGGACTAGATAACCAATATCACATATCGTAGGAATTGAGCAACACATTTGTAAGACTTGGTACACTTTGGAACAGGCAGCTGGTAAGTATTTAGATTAAAGTAAGTATCTAAAATTTTCTATACTTTTTGTTATATTAAATAAGAAGAATTGGAAAATATTTATCCTAACATTTATAACCTTATTTAAAGACGGTTGAAGACACTATTGAATAGGCTCAACCCTTTTTAGTCTTTGTAAGGAGTGATAGGAATCCAAATAAAGCATAGTTCTGTGCACAGAGAATTGAGATAAAAAAAAATTTTAATATATCTCTTAATTTTCAAATTGATGTCAAATTTAGTTTGCCTGAACTTCTCAAAGTATTTGAACAATTTATAGTGACCTTGTGCGGTACATTTATACTGAACTCAAATATGCAAGTTATAGGTAAGAAGAAAAAAAAAAAAATTTTCCTTTGCAGAATCCCTCGCCATAATATTATGGTGTTAATGATCTACTTGTCTAAGGTAAATGAGTGCAAATTAAAAGAGAATTTCAGTTTCTTGTCATGATGTGATGATGCTTTAAAAAAAATATATATAGTCAAAAGTTTTCAATACAAAAGTAGCACTGAATGCCAGGACCAGCCTGAGCACAAGTAAGAGATCCCGCCTAGGCCTTTGACAAGACTCTCTACTTAAATATTGTCAACCTTTTCTGTTTCCTCTTTTTTTTTTTTTTTTTTTTTTTTTTTTTTGCACTCTACAAAAGGAATATGGGCAAGGATTGAATCTAAGAAAACTGCATATGGCACAAAGTGTCTTGAAATTTTGCTGTTGCTGTATATTACTCATTATGTGAATAAATGTACATAAATCCCTAACATAAAGTAAACAATATTTGTACTAAATAAATGTGTATAATGTAAAAATGAATAAAATAAAAATATATTTTGCAAACAGTGGACTTATTTTTTCTGGAGTAAAATTTTGATTTAACACACAAACATACACCAACTA
Source organism: Salticus scenicus (assembly GCA_963930645.1). Lineage (NCBI taxonomy): Eukaryota > Metazoa > Arthropoda > Arachnida > Araneae > Salticidae > Salticus > Salticus scenicus. The sequence continues at coordinate 234,173,220 of OZ005652.1, forward strand.
AAATAGGAATAAAAAAAATATCTATATACAAATTAATGTTTTTTGAAAAGTTTTGAAACATTCACTTTAAAGGGTCTTGCCGTATCATCATCCGCATCACGTATTTGATAGTTGTTATTTCTGAACTTTCTTAGAACAACATAGGGACCAGTGAATTTTGGCATAAAGGTAGAGGGTGGGTGTAGGGCTTTCAAATACACAATGTCATTTAAATCAATTTCAGGGTTTGGAATACCTTTCAAAAATTTCTCATGCTTCTCAAAGTAATTCTGTTCATATTGTTTGACTAATTGTTTTGATTCATGAAAGTGTTGTTTTTGTCTAAGCCAATATTTAGAGGGTGGTTCAACAAGGTTGGGTGGGTGATTTATGTCAATGGGGAGGTTTAATCTTCTGCCAAAAAAAAGTTGGGCTGGTGTAAAATTTGTTACAGAGTGCTTCGCATTGTTGTAATGTAGCACAAAAAATTTTAAACGTTCTGACCATTCAATTACTTTATCTGACAAAGAAGCTATAGATTGTTTAAGAGAGCGATGTATCCTTTCAAGAAGACCATTTGACCTTGGAAAATAAATAGAAGATTTTCTGTGTTTAATGTTGAGAGATTTCAAAAAAAATTCAAATTCATCAGAAATAAAATTCGGAGCATTATCAGAGAGAATTATCTTGGGGATGCCATAACGTGAAAAATAATCATTAAGTGTTTTAATTATAGTATGTGAAGTAACGTTAGGTAATGGAATTGCCTCAAGATACCTGGAATAATGATCGACAATGGTTAATATGAAAAATTTGCCATCATGTGACCTCGGCAGTTTGCCAACTACATCAATTGCTATCATCTCACCTGGGGCAAGATTGGATTTGGGAATGCATTTAGGTTTGGTTTCAGTTGGTTTGGATTTATTTTGTAAACATCTATGACATGAGTTACAAAATGATTTGACCTGTTCAAACATTTTTGTCCAAAAATAAATTCTTTTTAAGTTTGCAAAAGTTTTTTCTATACCAAAATGAGGTTGATGGGCAATTTCAATAGCTTGAGGTTGTAATGAAGTCGGAATTACAATTTTATCTGTAGAATCGTTCTGGCTTTTATCTCTATACATAATTAAGTTAGTTTGCTGGTCGATGAAATAATTAGATTTTGATAATTTGTTTTTATTAATTTTGTTTCTGATATCTGCTAATTTTGGGTCCTCTAATTGATTTTTTAAGATGTTTGAAAAAGATAGTAAGTTTTCCTCAGGAGCAAATAAATTGATAGCATTAACATTTAAGTTTCTTGATTCATCACTGTCAAAAACTCGTGTAAGAAAATCTGCGGGGTTTGACATGCCTGGGATATGCTCAATTGTATAATTAAATCCTTGTAAATACATTAACCATCTAGCAATTATATCTGGTTGTTTGGTTAAATTTAAATGGTAAGGTAAGGCTTTAGCATAAGTTAAAATTTTAAATTGCCTACCGTAGAAGTGTTCATGAAAATGTTTAACAGAAGAATAAATAGCAAACAATTCACGTTTAATGGAAGGATATTTAGATTCTGCTGGAGTTAAAAGTTTGGAAAAGAATTGAACAGGATGGAAAATGTTATTATGGCTCTGCATCAGAATACCACAGATTGCATGGTGTGAAGCATCAGTTACCAGGTAAATATCTTTATTTTCATCAATATTTTTTATGGTCGGATTAGCCAGTAAAATGTTTTGAATTTTCATGAATGCCTCCTGACAGTCAGCTGTCCAATTAAATTTTACCCTTTTTTTTGTAAGATTGATGATGGGTTTCAAGATTTCTGCAAAATTATATATTAAAGGTCGAAAATAGTTAACCATGCCCAAATACGATTGAACCTGTTTGACATTGGTAGGGATTGGGAAGCTATTAATTTTGTTGACATTATCCAAAGAGGGTGAATAGCCGTTCTCATGTAAATTAAAACCAAGATAAGTTATGTTGGGTTTACAAAGTTGCATCTTTGCTGGATCCAAAGTGAGGTTAAATTGTTTCAATTTGTCAAAGACTTTCTGTAAATAAAACATCATTTCTTCTATATTATCAGCTGCGACAATTATGTCATCTAAAAAAAATTGCACGTTGTTACCTTTAAGATCTGCTAAACATTTGTTGATAAGTGTGTGAAAATAGGAGGTACTATTAACAAGGCCAAACGGAAGTCTACATGGTTGAAAATTTCCAAAGTCTGTTGCAAAAGCTAATTTAGATTTGTCTGATTCTTGAAGTTTAATTTGAAAAAAAGCCGCCTTTAGATCCAGCACAGAATACAATTTTTTTCCGGAGATGCTTTGAAGAATATCATTAATTTTAGGGAGACTGATTTTAAAGGACTCGGTTATAGAATTAAGCAATCGATAGTCAATTACCATGCGAAATTTTAATTGATCAGGAGGTTGATTAGGTAAGGATTTTTTTTTGACAAAAATTACAGGAAAACAATAATTTGAGGAGGATGGTTCTATGATACCTGCATCTATTAATTGAGCGATTTCTTTTTTGGCAAAGTCTTTGGCAATTTTAGGGATGGGATAGGGCTTAGTTTGAAGTGCAAAATCGTGAAGTAATTTGAATTGCGGAACAACTTTATCTGTAGAACCAAGTGTTTTATAAGAGGTAGAAAAAACTTCATAATTGTCTAAAAGTAATTTTAAAATTCTGGATTTTTCAGGAGGAGAAAGATGATTTAAGTTGAAATTTTGAGGTGATAATTCTTCTTTTCTGAGTTTAAGTATCTCCTGTGAGTTTAAAGCGTTAATTTGAAAAATAGGCTGCTCACTACATTGTTTAATGTCATCATTTTCTAAAAATTGAATAGTACCCAATTTTGTTCCCTTCCTTAAAAAAATTTTGTGGTCAGAATTGTTCTGCACAAAAATAAAACAAAAATTTGTATCATATGGTGAATGTAGACTTTCATCCATTTTAAGAGGTAATTTTGTCACAATTGGGGAAAATAAAATAAACTCAGTGTTGGATTTAATCTTGGGAAATTTAAGAATAATAACTTTTGACTCTCCAGGTTTAAATTTTACAAATTTTAGTGAACGAGCAAATAAATTTTGGGCATTTGGATTTTGATCTAATTGGGAATTTACGAGATTGTTGGAATTGGTGGGTGAAGTTAAGTTGGGGGCTTTGTTTTCAAAAGGAAGAGCCAGATTACCAATGAACATTTTTTGATTTGAGGAATCCAAAACGATTTTATTTCTGTGTAAAAAATCATAACCTAGAATAAAATCATAAGTAGATGCCCAATTATTTGACGTCACAAAGAATGCATTGTTGAACCATTTATCTGAAATTTTAAATTTTAAATCTACTGTAGAAAAATAGGGAATTGTGCAATTATCTATTGTTTTAATGTTTACTGACCTTGATAAGAAATTTAGTTTCATGTCATCTTTCAATTTGTCTATAGCGTGTGGTTGTGCTAAACTTAGGTTAGCACCTGTGTCGAGGAGTGCCTGAAAATGGTGTTTTCCTATTTTTATGGTTACTATGGGTAAATTTGCATCAAAATTTGTAACTGAAGACACTAATTTATTTTTGGATTGATTAAGATTTAAATCCTGGGAGTTTACTTCATTGTGTTGTAGTTGTCATTGGCCCTGCCTTTTAGAATTTTTGTAATAAGGGCGAGATCTGTCCCTGTTAAAACGAAAATTACTCCTAAAACCTCTTCCTCTTCTTTCATAGTTGGAACTTTGATTAGACGATGATGGATAATTATAACAATTCGTTGTTAGGTGGCCCTTACCACAAATGTGGCAAGTAACTGCCTGCAGTTTTGCAACTGTCTCAGTAAGCTCATTTATTTTTTTAGAATTTTCAATCTGTAGCTGAATTAAAGTTTGAATGTCTGCATTCTGTGCAGTGACATTCGCTACAGAGGCTTCATTATTGTTGAGGGCCCTTTCTATATTTTTTGCCATAGTAATGGCTTCTTCAAAGGTGTTGGGTCCCAATTTGGTCAATTCAAATTTAATGTCAGGGCGAACCGCTTCCAAAAATTTGGAAAACATCAAACTATGCCTGATGTCCTGAATTTGGGGGGCATTATCGGGATTAAGTATTAAATTTTGGACAGTGATACGGATGTGGTCTGCAAGAGCAGCAACATCTTGTTTAGGAGCTTGTTTTATAGCAGAAAAATTTGATTGTATTTCGTGGGGGGTGGGCACTTTTTCAAATTTGTTCTTTAAGAGTTGGCATAAATTGTCGAATTTTCTTCATTTGAAGCTTCTGGATCTGTGTTAAGAAAAGCCAGAGCTTTCCCTGAGACCTTTGATCGTAAAATTATCCGCCTTAGACTATTACGCCAATTGGCATGATTAGCCATTTCTGTAATGGAGCGGATGAAATGGTTGACATCCTGCCCTTCTTCCCCAGAAAACTTGTCAAGAGAACCGACTAAAGAATACATATTCATGAGGGGAAAAAAAAAAAAAAAAAAAATATATATCCAGACAAAAGGTGAAAAGAGAAGCCAACCCAAACAATGAAAAAAAATTTTGATTTAGGAGGACATTAAATTAATTCTAGTAAAATTTAAAAAAAAAATCGGACATCAGGCACAGTTGAAGGAAAAAAAAAATAAAATAAACATGCTTACCGAAACAGTTACTTTTTTAAAAAAAATTATATATAATCTCTCCACATTTCCCTTCCAAAATGAGAAAAAGGAAAAAAGAAATTTTTTTAATATTTTATGCTGAAATTGATAAAATAAAATAAAAATAATACACTTTGAATGCTAAAATCAGTTTCTGTATATGTTGACTAATATGCTTAAATACTCAAATTTAAAATATAAAATTAAATAGATATAGATATCTATATGCAACTGCTCTCAAATAAATAAAAAAATTAGAAAAACACAATAACAGTTAAAAAAAAAATTGTCTGAGAGATCTGCACAAAAGGATTTATTTTAAAGCATTTTATAAGGAATCACTCCAGCTTTAAACCCAAACCTGTGGTTGGAAAGATAAAAAGGAATAAACTAAGCATTATGGTCCGTTTTTTGTCATGGCACCATTAATGTTAGCAGGAAAATCTGCTAACGGGGGGAAAAATTAGGAATTTGGAAAATAAATAAAAAAAAAGGAATTTTAATCTACTTGTGTAAGTTTCGGAATAAAAATAAGTTATAGCCACAAATGATCGTTAAATATAGTGGAGTACAATTTAATTTATAAAACTGGAGTGATTTACCCTGAAAGAGAAACATATCCTAAATGAAAATACAAGGCATGCATAATAAAAGACATGAGAGATGACTTACCCAACATCATTTTATTTCATAGAGTTATAAAATCAGGTGTTAATCCAAGAAAATTTTAAGCAGTGGTACCACTTGATAATACACTAAGCACATTCACGCGAATAAAACCAAAAAAATACACAGATACAATCTTCTTGACTAGTAAAATTATCATAGTAATATGTGATGCACCCTAAAAACGCGGATATCATTATGAAGTTTGAATCTATATTACAAATATAAGCCAATTTCAGATTATAGACAGTTTTAGGATCATCTTAGGACGTGCAGCTATAAAGTTCCTTTTTAAAAAAAAGAATTATTAGTCCGTGATCATCAAAGATTTGAAGTAACCTGTAGATACAACTAATGGATACTGAGGACCCTTCGTAGTGAATGCCGAATTCCTGCCGTTTTTATAATCGCACAACATCAATCGTCAATTCTTTATCTGTGTGGCTGTAGATTCTATTATTTTCATATTCGCACATTCATCTCTTAGAGGTAAGTTCTAAATTATTTTGCATATTATCTTACAGCCTTGATGGTAGGAATGACAGGCTTAGTAAAGCTGAAACGTGGCTAGCAGCCACTTAGCACAGATGTAGAATTTTGAGAGGATCAGATTTTTGCCACATCGTCGCGTATATTTTTTTTGTTTTTTTTCCGAGCAACGTTGGAATGGATCAAGTACTTGGTAAAATAAAGACGTATCTAGCAGCCACTTAGAACAGTCCTAAAACTTGGTAAAGTTCAGCTTGAATAGACTCAGCATTTTCAGAAGAAATTGTCCAAAAAAATATATATATATATTTATATTTGTTTCAAAGACTTGCTGCTCCTATTACATTAACTTATAATTCTGGAAAAATCAACATGGTACGTAAGTTTCATATTTGCTTATTAGCAGTTGACCCAAGCTTCGGCACGGGAATAATTCCCCGGCCTCCGCTGGCGTGAACACCTCTCTACCCAAGGACTCCTGCTGTTCTGCCCGAAAGCTATCGGAAATTCGCGCTCTCTTCCAATCCAAGCCAGCCAAAGAGCGTGCACGAAAGGGACGCTGCGACGTCACGAACGGACGCCGGGACCATTCCGGATTATTCTAGAACATTTCTTCCCCCTCTGAAAGCGCGGGAAAGTCGAGCATTTTAAGTAAACATGGCTGACCGCTGAATTTAAGAATACAGTCAAATAAAAAAAGGTATTTTTGGACTTATGATTTTTTGAAGGGAAAACAATTAATTTTTAAGCTATTTCTATGAGCGATGGCTCAAATTAAAGTAAATAAAATAAGCTATCTAATGAAATTAATGTTACATATAAATAAAGCTTGGAAAAATAATATAAAATGCAAAATCGGGACACTGATTGCTGACCAGATAATTTAGGGTTTTTCTGATTTTATACATTTTAATTTTAATTTTGCACTTTTAGTAATTTCTCTACTATTATTTTCTTAGTGATTTATGCCTAGAATATCGATTACGATATTATATTAATACGGAATTTCTGTATTTGTTTTTATTTTATTTTATTTATGAAAAAAGCAAATTTTCAAGTAAAAACGGAAATGTTTTAAATAAATAGATCGCGATCGATTTTGATAGAAATTTTCGCGGAGTATAACATAAATTTCGAAAGAGAAACCTTTTTAAATAAAAGGCAACTGAAAAGCTATAATTTTAAATAAAATAGTGTTGAATTATTTGAAACTTAAGAATAAAGTAGTGTTATGTTTTTTAAAACATAACACTCATAAAGCAAGTTTGAAATGAATATTGACATTTATGTTGTGGATGGAGAAAGATTGGGAATCGGGAGCTTTCGTAAAACATTTGATCGCCGATTGTTCCGTGAGGTTTCTTTTAATAAAACGAATGATATCCGCGACTTTTTTAAAAGTGGAAGAAATAAATCTGCGGAATTAAGCGAATTAGACAATTAAAAAAAAAAAAAATTATATTTCCGCAAACTCGTGGCAAAAATCACATGCTTAAAGCGTCAGCACGGGGAAGAGAAGAGGGGGGAAAAAAAAATATATATATATAGGCGCGGTGCATGACGAAAATTTTGAAAAATTTGGGAGATATTGTTTTTTGGGAGTTCGGGAGATTGCCTCAAAATTTGGGAATCTCCCGAATTTTTCGGGAGAGTTGGCAGCTATAGAATGTACTTTCCTCTATAATTTTTACTTCCATGACTAGGGGCTTCATAAATGGCTCTAATTTTATCGAAACTATGCTGAATGCCCTTTTTATCTACTCGGTAACCTAACAATTCAATTTCTGGCACAACAAACTTACATTTCTCGTGTTTAAGCTGAATCCTGGATTTTTTTAAGTGTTCTAGCACTTCTTTTATTTTTGCATTATGATCCTGAGTATTTTTCTATTGAATAAAAATATCATCTAAGTACGGCTGGACTCCGTCGATACCTGCTAACACCTCTTCCATTAGCTTTTAAAAAATAGCGACGACTACAGAAACGCTAAATGGAAGTCTATTAATTTTGGAAAGCCCTTTTTAAGTGTGTTTAAAGTTAGAATTTTAGAACTCAGCTCATCCACCAGAAGTTGCAGACAGGCCTCAGAAAGATCCAATTTAGAAAAAAGGTTATCGGGTCATTCCATGTCAAATCAACCAAAAAAAAGATGATTTGACACCCATAGTCTCAGATTTTGACGAAACTTGGTGAATTTGTTCCTTTCATGGATTTAAATGAGGAAAAGAAATATTTTTGCTCTATCTTAAATAGTTTAGGTTTTACAGCTAGTTAAAGATTTGTGAATTTCATGTTTTTTTTCGATCAGGCAGAAGAAACGCAATTTGTTCTTACATAAAGAATAATTTTTATCTCCCTTATTTACCAACTAATGTTGATGAAATTTTTTATGAGTATGCTTTAATATATAAGAAATACAAGAAAAAATAAAGTAAACTAGCAAGTATTTGCACATGGCTAGGAAAAAATCCTGAAATATTATTTTGAAATTTTTTTTAATGAAATAGAGTTTCACTCGAAATGGATTATCATCATGAGGGAAAAGGATAATCAAACAATTTTTTTTTGTATTCTTGTTCTAAGCGATGTATTCTACAACATGAAAAAATAAAATAAGTGGCTTTTTGCATCCTTCATTATTTTTTCTGACTTCAAATTTAAAATTTCCAATTCCCTCATTTTCTTGAAATTGCCAAATTAGAAGTTCCAATTTTAGTAAAAAATTACAAAAATTTGAATTAAAATGTTATTTATCAACTAATTTCCAGTTTAAAGGTTTTTGAAATAAAATGAAAAATTGAATTACATAATTAGGTGATGTATGATTAAAACAAGAGAGTAGTTTTTAAGAATGTTAATTCAACATGTACAGAAAGATACATACATAAATGCTATTAAATTGAATCAACAAAATTATATCTAAATTGAAATTTCAAAACAAACAAACAAAAAAGTTTCTAAATTAATTATAAATGTTCTAATTAATAGAAATTTGCATTAAAATTTTTATTTTGTTTTAAAAACAAGATCTAAATTTTAATCATTTTACTACTCACTGCTATTTCAAATTTAAACTTATTGTAAACAATCAAACCATTCAAGTTGCAACAAGACAATTAAGCGATGTTCTGTCTACTGTGTAGGTAAATGTTTAGATGTCTGAATAAGTCAAATCTTGTTTGACATGTTTAAACAAGCGAGCTTGCTCAGTAGCAGAGACAAAACTCGACATCTTGTAATTAGTCAGTCACAAGCTATTGCATGTGTTACATGCATTATTGAGGCTATACTATTTTGAAAAGAATTATTGTTAATTATTTTTTTAATGTTATAGTATATTAGAAAAATGGAGAAGTGCAGTGCGGGGGAAATGACTCAAAGTGATTGTCATTTGTTACACCATGTTAGGAAAAATACCTTGCAAACTCTTGATAAACTCTTTGAAACTGATTTAACACTCTTAAAATTGAGAACGTGAATTAAAAACTATTTGTCTTCATCACCAAAGTGTGTTTTTGAAAATGTATAAATCATTGCAAAACCAACAAATTAGGTATATATATGTATATATTAAGATCTATTAAACTGAAATTAGTTGACAAATAACATTTTCTGCATTGCTGCTTTCATTGCAGTACTCGTGCGTACTTTGTTTTCCTGACGAAGGATCGTGTTTTTTTTTAAAACTCAAAACAGTTGCTGAAAATTCTTCTATTTTATAATGATTATTCAAAATTTGTATTTAATAAATAACATTTTGGTTCAAATTTTTGTATAATTTTACTAAAATTGGAACTTCTAATTTAGCGATATCAAGAAAATGCAGGAATTGGAAATTTTAAATTTGAAGTCAGAAAAAATAATGAAGGATGCAAAAAGCCATTTATTTTATTTTTTCATGTTGTAGAATACATCCTTTAGAACAAGAATTAAAAAAAAAATTTTTGATTATCCTTTTCCCTCATGATGATATTCCATTTGGAGTGGAACTCTGTATTTCATTAAAAAAAATTTCAATATAATATTTCAGGACTTTTTCCTGGCCATGTGCAAATACTTGCTGGTTTAATTTATTTTTTTCTGTATTCCTTACATATTAAAGCATACTCATAAAAAATTTCATTAACATTGGTTGGTAAATAAGGGAGAAAAAAATTGTTCTTTATAAAAGAACAAATTGCAATTCTTCAGCCTGATCGAAAAATAACATGAAATTCCCAAATCTTTAATAAGCTGTAAAACCTAAACCATTTAAGATAAAGCAAAAAAATTTTTTTTCCTTATTTAAACCCATAAAAGGAACAAATACACCAAGTTTAATCAAAATCTGAGACTATGGGTGTCATGGTGTGGTTGAATTGACATGGAATGACCCTATCGCCAGTCATCGTAGCCAGAACTTCATTAACCGTAGGTAAGAGATATGTAAACTGTTTAACTGCTTGATTCACCATACTACGGTAGTTGCCGCATAAACGAATTTTGCCATTTTTTTTTTATTACTGGTACAACGGGCGTAGCCCAGTCAGAATAAGAAAGAGGTTCTAGAATACCCTTCCTAACCATATTCTCGATTTCCTTCGTCACCTTACTGCGTAATGCTAGCAGAACATTCCTAGCCTTAAGGAATTTAGTACTATTTTCATCTATTTTTATTGACACGGGCGGCAGGGTTGGCAAGTTTCTTCCAAGGCAGAAAAAACCGCGGAAAAAACCGGCCGGAAGAAATAGGTTTCTTCCAAGTGGAAGAAATGGAAGAAACTGTTTTTCTTAAAAATTTATCCTATAAATTGCAGATTTGTAAGATACAATAGATGCATTTATCTCATAAACAACTTAAGTAACTTTAATTATACCTATAAAAATTTAATTACATATTTAATTATTAATTATGAGATTTTTGCCGAAGTAATCTTCAGTGTATCTGATGATCACGTTCCAAAATATTCAAAATCAAGTAAAAAAATCAATTTCAATTTAAACAGTGTAAAGTTTATTAGTTTAGACAATTTTATTTCCGTAACTGGTAATAAATAATAGTTTGGATCACTTACTTATACTTTCTGATAAAACAGCTTTAAACAAACATCCAGTTAATTAAAAAAACCAGTATTCAATAATTACTGTATTACAAAATGTCATCAAAAACTTATTTTCCTTATAGTTCTATACAGTACAGTCAACTCCCTCTAATCTGCAGATTTAAAATCTGCAAATCCTTCTAATCCGTAATTGATTTTTTAATGTAAAAGAAATGTACGACTCATATTTAAAAAAAAAAATTAATATTTCTCATGTTTTTACTAATTTTAATAAAATTTTTAGCTTAATGCTTGCTTTGAAACACAATTCGGGAGGGGGGGGGGGGCGTTCTTGTATTTATTATCCTGCAATTCATACAGATGAGTGCTTAAAACACACCACTATTACATCAATGTTTAACAAAATTAATCAGTGATGAATATTATTTCCGAACTTTCAAAAATATTTTGTTTTGTACCTATATTTTAAATATGTTTGTTTACATTTTATAGGTACCTATTATTTGAATATGCTTAAATTATTTACCATCATATATGAATGCGATTGATTAGTTTTAATAACAATGAAGAAATACTTTATTCTAAAATTTATTAGAAATCATCTTTCCATTTTGATGTCTATTTATGAATTAATAATAAGTGGCTTTGTATCTGCAAAAGAAAATTGTAAACAAAGGCAATGATCTCTAATCTGCGAATTCCTATAATCCGCACAACCTCTGGACAAAACTTAGAGGGAGTTGACTGTAAAACAAATGAAAAGTTTTTTAGTAGTTCAATACTGAACTTTATTTTTCAACTTAAAATAGATAAATACAAACTATGGATTTTTTATTTTTTTTTAGTCCTAGAGAACTTGCAGGAGAGTTTAAAAGTAGGAGCTTACTTATCTATACAATTCATTGGGTACCAGTTTTGAATTGATAAAAAATTGTATCCTTAAGAAAAAAAAAAGTGCAAATATTATGGCTAAAAATTCTGTAATTATTATTACTTGTACTGTTTGAACATGTAATAATATAAGATAGTATCTATGCAAAGAGTTCTAAAAATATTAGCATTGAAAAGTAAAAACCCATCACCTGTATATATTTAGCGTTTGTTATCAAATAACTTATTTTTCTAAAAATATTTTTAATATTAATTATAGTTAATATTAATTATAATTAGATTATAGTTAATATTAATTATAATTAGATTATAGTTTGGATTTGACATTATATTTATGCTTTGAGTTTATATAGTTCATAAATTTTAATTTTGAACATCTGGTTTGTCTTCTGGTTGGTTTCTTCCATTTCTTCCGGTTTTTTCCAGTTTCTTCCACTGTCCTGGAAGAAACCCAGCCCTGACAGACGGACCCGAAAATTTCCCTAGAGTCCCATTAAAAATAACCCAAAATTCTAATAAAATGGACTCGAGAGATTGAACACAAATGGTATTGACAGAAGAATTATCTGTGCTTAACTTAATGCCCAACGCATCAAACCAACTTCTACCTACCAATGATTTACCCTTACCCCCCAAGAACTAATAAAGGCAAAATAACATCATAAGATTTATAAGAAACATTTACATCAAAATAACCATGAATGCATGAACATCTAATTTATCAGAGTTCCATGTTTGGAGACACTGATCAGAGATATGTTTTAAACTAGGGGGATTACTGGGCCACAATTTAACAAAAGTATCCGAACTAATTACAGAATGTAGGGACCCGGAATCTATTTTCATCTTATGTTTTAATTCCATTTAAATTAATTAACACATCACGGGGTGGATAATTAAGCACTGTATTTATAATAATAACTGAATTTATAATAATAATATAATAATTATCTTAATAAATATCTGACTTACCTGTGTCAATGTTTTGAAGTTTCGAATTATCCCCCCCCCCACCCCAAATTTCTTGAAATTTTTTGAACTGCACATTTTTTGTATGTGCCCCACCTTCTTACAGAAATGACAGACTGCTTCAAGAAATTTACATTTGCCAAAAGTGATAATTCCCACACCTCTGACATGGCTTCTTGCCCTGAGGCGTACCCTTTGTATTGTTATCCAGTACTCTGTTGAGAACCTTTTTTTTTTTGTTTTCAGAAAGTGTTTTCAGTGTTGTATCTTGTGTGTTGGGGTCCACAAATAACTAATACTTATTTAATGCACACATTTATACACAATAATATTACACAATAAGATATATATATACAGGAACGCTTATTACAGTTACCGTGAGTTAGTACGTCAGAAGAACAACAACATCGATACATAGAGTCTATACGTCAGTGTTGCCAGACTGAATTCTGCTTTTTACCCTCCGACACCTATAAAAATACCCGCAAGACAAGAGTGGATTGATAGCACCATCTAGTGAAGAAAAGATGTACTTATTTACAAGTAGAAGGTTATTGAACTCAAGGCTTCCTATATCCTATATTATATAGGGAGTCTTGATTGAACTGTTCCTTGTTCGCGAAAAGCAATAAATACGTATTACCGGTATTATCATTACCACTACAAAATTATAAATTAATTTTTTATTAATCTTTAGCAACATAAATTTATCACATATTACATATGTTTTATGACTTTAATTATATTACACATTACATACATATATTCTTTATTTATGTAGCATAGCACTACTGGGGTGTAAAACTAGAGTGACTTTTTTTTTTCTCATAGAATTTGGGGCAAAGGTGGCGGTGTCCACGAATTTCGAGGACAAAAAATTAATAAATAATTAAATCACCTTAAATTGTAAAATTTTAGTAATTTTTATGCATAAAGCACCTAAAAGAACTTATTTCAGCTTATTTATTACACATATAATAAATTATTATAATAAAACATTAATAACATTATAACCGGTGTTCCCAAATGTGTTGTAATTTTTTGGGGACGAAGGTAGTTTTTGGGGACTGTCCTCGAGATTCTAGGACATATGGCCAGCCTATGTAAAATCCACACGTACTTGATCCTTTTATGCATGCATAATTTTTAAGCTTTACTTTTTTTTTTTTAAATTTTAATTTTAATTTTTATTTATTTATTTATTTATTTTTTTTTTTTTGTTAAAAAAATATCGGATTAAAAAACAGAATTTACAATCCTTTCGACTGGTTGGCAATCTTTTTAGGATCGATAATAAGCAAAATTTAGTGGCAACGACTGAGTGCTGCTTGCTATCCAGATGCAATTAGATATGAATTATGAATTCTTATGAAATTATATGCACTAGTTCGTGATATTGTGATCTATAACTGACACAAATTTTAGATTACATACAGACGTACATTTTTTAAAGACAGTCAAATCGTTTTCAAACTATCTCAAAACATAAATCAATTGAAAACTTCAAATCCAAATTTTTAAGAATCCAATACTATTTCTATGAATATGGAAAAAAAAGTGTATTTTAGAAATTTAAATAAGGATGGCTTATTTTGCCATATTTAAAAAATTAAAACTAGTATGATGTGTTCATCAGAAAATGTTCTTTTATATTTTTTTTTTTTTGAAAAAATTACCCAGTGCAAATAATTTATTAAAATTATTTTCTATGATGAACACAGAGAATTTTCGTAAAAGAAAAAGTTTACCACTAAATATCCAAAGAAATTAATTTTATACTCGACAAATACATCATACAGGCTTCTTTTTATTTGTTAGAAACGGAAATATATAGATATACAATATATGTATGTATGAATATATATATATATCGATAACTTTATTTTAAATTACCAGAGGTCGATGGTTCAACCATTTGTTTTAAATGCATTGACATTGCATTCTTTTGATAGGTATTCATATTGAAAATTGGTCATCTTCGAGAGAAGGTGGTGGTGGTGGGGGGGGGGGGGGGGTGATGCTCCTACATGTACCTTTTTTTTTCCTAATTGACTTACTATTGTAAATAAATATTTTTAATTCTGTAATGATTTGTTAAAAATAATTTGCATTTTGCCCATTTATACGAAATTTTGTCCTATACTTTCACGTTAAAAATTTAGAAAAAAAAAAAAAAAAAACGAGGTGGTAACGCCACTTGATGGGTGAATTATATTGGAAGCTCGCAGACACTAATTCATGTCAGAATGCAACTATATATCAATTTGTATGAAATTCTGTGCATTAATTCCTGAGATACAGCAGTTGCCAGAAAAATTTGTCACAATCACAGACATCTTTAAAAAAATGGTCAAATCGTGCTCAAGAACTGTCAAAACGTGTAAATCGATCAAAAATTGAAAATTTTTACGAAACAAAACTTTAAATAAAGAAGAAAAACGAAGTTTACTAATTACATAATGAAACATAAAAAACCTAACTTTACTTCGTTGGTCGTTCTTAGATCTTTCGGTACCGGGAGGACCGAAGAGGACCGGGTGCCCGGTACCGAAAGATCTAAGAACGACCAACGAAGTAAAGTTAGGTTTTTTATGTTTCATTATGAAACAAAACTTTTTTATAATGAATATAAAAGAAAGCAAAAATGGCAAATGATTTTTTTAAGTTTTTGACTAAAAATCAAATTAAAATAATCAGTTTAAAAATCACTTTTCTTACATGCATGTGTGTGTGTGTGTAGTATGTGCCAGATTACGAGCGAGCATATGTGTATGCCCATATGTTGATTATTTTAGCATTAAAAATTTATTTAAGTTAATATTTAACATTAATATATTTGCAGAAAACATGACTGAGGAACATTGTATCAACATGTATATGATAAAATCGAATACAGATTTTCTACTTGGAAATTTTCGAAAACAGGAATCTTGAATAGATTGATTTTTATTCTTTGTAATCCTGTTTTTAAAGGTAGAAAAACCTTTAGGACTTTCCTAAGGACGACTAAAACAAGGCAGAGCTTCCACTGTTTGTGGGGGTAAAATTGCGCTATGATTGGATGTATTCCATTATTTGTGGGCTAAATTAAGACTTTAATATGTTAAACGAAAGAAAATCGTCATCATTACATCGAGTGGTGTCAGACTACGGTTGGTTCGAGCGGCGCTATTCAGAATCCTTTGATATGGTCAAGCAGTTGGACGTGGTTCGACGTGGTTGGTTGTCAGGGAGAAGTCCCTGGTCCTAACCCCCTGCTGAGACAATTGAGGGGCCAGAGGCAGATATCTTTTTCAATTTTGCATGCTTTCCTTTGGAGTAACTGCGCAATCTGATAAAAAAAAGGTTACAACTGATGACAAGACATTTTGCTCTTTGTGTCGGAAGCACGATTGATGGTTTTTTGAACCTCGAAGCTTCAACCCTAGTGGAAACCAGCCTTTAAACGTAAATCAATCCCTTTCCTTTACCATATATTATTTCCTTATATCTCCATCTGTTATCGCTCTTGTTATCACTTACATTTACATTCATCTTTCGCGAGTCATGAGACCGGGAAAACTATGGTTACTCCTTGACAATTCCTGAGAAAAATTACACAAACTGTAAATTGATTTTTCATTTAACTAAAAAAATACCCGAAATATCCTCATGTCAATACAACCCTAAAAAATACCCGCGACTTTTCAAAATACCCGATTTTCGGGTAATTACCCGCAATCTGGCAACACTGCTATACGTACAGAGTTCACAACACAGAGACAGCGACCTTGTGCGGTCAGGCACGATCAGAACAAGGAAGGAACAAAGTCTAATACATGACAATATATAACATAGATATAAGGTTTATTTTTTTAATCCCATATTAAAACAACTAGAATTTTCATATTAACCGCATACTATTATACGAATTGAAATAAAATGTGCACAAGTTTATATTTGTAATGTTTGTACTCAGTTTAAAAATGTTTATATTATATAATTAAGTTTCTATAACATTTATTTTATAAGTTTATCATAATGGAGATTATACGTTGGCATACAGTTAATATGAAAGTATCAAAAAAAACCTTTATTTTAATCAAAATACATATAATGGAAACAATATTACAATTTTTGTCTTTCTTTAAGGGGCTACATGGATTTTAAAGATTAAAGAAAGCATACTTTCTCTATTTTTTAAAAATGTAATAAATAAAATTCTTTGCATATAAGAGCACAACATTTAAATATTTCATAAAATTTTCATTAGCAGATTTGCAAAATTCAGTCGGTGGATCCTAGTTTCTAGAGACCATTCAGAAAAGCTTTCAATAAGATCGGTGAATTAGTTTTTAGGAAATTGTATCCACCGCTTTTTAAAAGGGCCTCTTTCAACCAGGATCCAACAGCTGAATTTTTCAAGATTTTTAAGGAGCATTTTATAAAATATTGCTCTTTTATATGCTCAAAATTCTGATTTTTAAAAAAAATTGTTGGAACAACTACAGTGTCTTCCCACAACTGGATTTAGAGAATCAATTTTGGCGATTATGGCGAATCGTAAATCTAAAATAAACAGCATGCAGGCTGCCATATTATATTGCAAAGAATCCATAACAACATCGTTATATTTCAAAACGGCGCCAAAGAAAAATCGCCAAATTCAGTTGTGGGGAGATACTATAGTTATACCAAATTGTTTCCTATTACATATATATATATGAATATTAATAGAGAAAATATGCTTAAAGTAATCAGAAAGTTGATAATAAACATTATAACTGAAAATTAAACATAAAAAAAACATCAACTGAAATTTTGAAAAGCAATATATGATACAAACTAACATTCTTTAAATAAATGATGGAATAATATATAAGAACTAATATCACTTATCAATGTAATGTAGCATGCTGAAATTAAGAGAAAAATAAAAAATGAATTTGATTAATATTATACAATAAATCTAAAATTAATAAATGGCATAACAAAATCTATCGACATGATTAAACTGTGCAATTGAAAAACATAATTTTCCATTAATTAGCATAATATATATTACAAGCTATCCATAACATAAAAACTATTAGTGATGGAAAAACACAATATGTTGTAACAAATCTCAAAAATGCTTATAGAGATTAAATACAAATTAAATTAGTTAGCATAAAAAAACGAAACTAAATAAAAGTGTAAATAAATTTTTCCTCGGCCATATTGATCAGAGATTAAAGCCATAAATTTATTTTGATTGAAATTTTTTGATCAACAAGAACTTATAATAAAACATAAAGATCAATTTTTATTGAAAGAGAGAATATTTATTTCTGTATACCTGGATCAAAAATAAGTTTAACACCATGTAATCGATGTAACAACATCCTTAAATTCATAATCATTTCCCTCCTCATAATTTTAAAAACGAAAACAAGGACGAGATGACTGGTTTTACCGGAATGAGGAAAAATACGAATTACATGAGTCGGCGTAAAATTTACTACATGGATGATGCTGTGCTGATGTGAAAATATTTGTAAATGAACATGCTTTTTAAAAACTTATTTCTCATTCAAAATGTAACATTATCTAGCATTTCTGAGTTTGCACTTTATTTCTCAAAAAGAAATCTAATAATGAAAGATTATTAATAATAAAACTACCAGTAAAGTCAAAACATGATTGGCAGCAGATTAGTCCGAAAAGGTTTTGGTTTCGATTTTAAATTAATAAAAAAAAAACGCATATAAAAATTATTTGTAAGTGATGGCATTTAAAACTTAAACTCTTAATCGAAAATGCTTTTCGTATAATAATAAATAAAAGTATTTCATCCTAAGTATTCTGTGAAACGTAACTGATTCAAGAAATATTATTTTTCGGAAATTATAAAATTGAATGCAGATGATTTGCAACTTAAAACTTTATGTTTTGTCCTCTGTATTATAGTTTTAAGTATTACTTTTAATATTACTGCATTATTTTTAATACTTACGCTTTTTTCACAATTATACTAGTATTTTTCGTTCATTATTGTTTTCAGCTTACTATATTAAGAATTATTTTTCACTTTTTAGTTTGATGTGCTTTAAAAGCGTGTTTTTTAGTTTTTTTAAACTATATTTATTAATACTTATTTTTACTGCAAATTGTATTTCTGGTAACACCATCTTTTTTTCTTTTTTTTTCCCTGTCTTTGTTTAACGTGACAAATATTATTAAATGTGCATGCTCTAAATTGCTTTTCTTAAAGATAACAGAGGATTTCGAAAATATGTCATCGCTAGTTTAAAGTAATATTTATTTGACAATATTTTATAAAATAAGGTCTATGAGCTTTATGAGTTTCATGAATAGCGGACTATTATTTTTACCACGTATTTATTAACTTCCATTGTTGTTTGTCCGGTACAAATCTTGCAATCGATTTTTAACTAATTTTCCTACTAGCTAGACATTTGAAACTTTCAGAATAGCTCAGAACCCGATGACAACACAATACTTCGAAGCCCGATTTTCGAATTTTTCATTAGTTTTCTTTTAATTAATTAAAGTTTGAAAATAATAACCTCCTAATAGCTTTAAAATTGCCATTAAAATATTAGCTATAATTTAATTGTTGCCAAAAAAAAAAAAAAAAAAAAAACTACGAGTTCATTTTATTTTCGACATAAAAGTAAATACATTTAATTAAAACGGGAACATTAAAAATTTGTAAAAAGTTAAATTTCGCATCTCACAAAAATTTATGTCATTATCACTTTAAAAATTGTATACACATTGATTAAGATTAAATGCTAATGTAGTTCTAAAGCTATGATTCAACAGAAAATTTAAAAACATGGTATATAAAAAGTTTTTTATCTTATAATTATTATTTTTTTTTACTCCATTTTCAGTTCATTGTTAATGTAAAAAATGTAAACAAGATGAAAAATAGTTTAATAAATAAAATTTGGATTTGTAAAATACTTTATCATTATAGTCTTCAAAGGATCGATCTAGGTTTTTGAATTTTTTTTTTTTTTTTTTATTTTTTTTTTCAGTCTTTTAAAATAAACAGTACTGAAAATAGAAAATTTTTAATAAAAAAAACCAGGCATAGCTTTATTATGAACCCCGTTGGCAAAATTAAAAATTTGGTTCTGAAGTAGCTTGGATATTTTTTGCTAAGGTCTTTGCTTATGCGATTGCAATAGCCATTTCATTTCATCATCAAAATGGCAAAAAATATTTAAAGTCTCCAAGAGGGTCCCATACTAAAACTGTGTCAAAAATCACTTTTATAAAATGAAATTTTTTGAAGACTCCCATTTTATATATTTGAATTTTGTGAAAAGCCTCAATTTTTTCCTGGATCAATCCTTGGCATTTGATAACAGTTAAGAAAAATCACTCAGTTTGTTGACTGCCATTTAACAATTTAATGGTTTTCTGTTCATGGCCCTTGTGATAAAATACCAATTTAAGGTTCAAAACATATCAGCTAAATTAGAGACAACTCTAAAAAAAATAATCTGGTGTGTAATAATCACATAACTTCTATTACCCATTACTATAAATACTATAAACTATTTTCAGAAATAATGCAATCAGCAGACATGAAATTATCCTAATTAATCAGATGCCTACAAATTTTCCTGTGGCAACCAACAAATATAAATATATATAAATATAAAATTAATTTCAAAAAATATGAAAGTAAAAAATATTTCTCTCTGCATAACTAACAAAGTGTTGCACACATGACACATTCAAGAAACTTTTGAATCGTCATTTAAAGAAGCTTCAAAATATAAAGCACTAAATGAAGCACGCATGGCAACTAACTGCCATTTTTAGTGCATTTATCATTCTCGTAAAAATTGCTCATATCAGTGGCTAACACTACACTTTAGCTAAAAAACTTATATTAACTTTAAAAACATAAATATACTGAAGGAAATGTAATATTTGACTATAATTTTCCAATAAATCAATAGTGAATGAAAATAGAGTGGAACTGTAACAAAGGTGTAATTTGATATGTCGTATAACATTTATCGCAGTAACATCAATGAACAAAATTGTCTATAAAGTAGGAGAAAAAAATGTGGTCCTCATGTTATTGATGAAATATTTTATACATTTCATTTACAGCTGCATGAGTTTTTATTTATTTATCTTTTTTTTTTAAGAATATTGAGTATTACTTTAACTTCCATAATTACAGTTGCCTTAATCTTTCTAAAGATAAATTAAATGAAGATTTTTTCTTTTTTTTTTCAGGTGGGCATGATGAGTAATGCAAATGTTAAAATTGATTCTGAAGAAGGTATTACATTTATTTATTTGTGTTTCAACTTTCAACGCAAGTTTTATATCTTAAAAGTTTGAAATATTTTGTTTATGAAAAGTTAAGCTTGTCATTAAATAAGTATTCAGGTTTTCCATTACGACATCTGTATATCTTTGCCTTATTTACTTAATTACAAAGGAATAATTATTAATTTACTTATTTTTACTTATTTACTACACTTTGTGATCAGGTTTGTGTATAGTTTTCTTTAAATAGTAGGCAGGGGTGAAACTTTCCGGGGTACTCCCGGAAATCCGGATTTTTTAACTAAACAAATCCCGGAATTCCGGATTTTTGGAAATATTGAAATCAATAGAAAAGTGCACATTCATAACCAAGCTTGAAAAAAAATAATAATAATAATAATAATGTTGCTGAAATCGTCTTTTATATTCAAACAACTTTTTATTTGACGGCGATAAACGCAAATTCCTGAAAAGTAAGCTCCCTTTCCCTCCCCTCTTACAAATATCCTTTCTCTTGTAACAGAGAGCGTTCATTTTGTAAACAGTGCGCTTCTCTCTTTCTCCGTCCCATCGGATGTGTGCACGCGCATCGGCTGTGTGCATTCAAGAGCTCTCTCTCTCTTCGCCTCTGAGAGCGATGCAAATACCGGCGCTTGCTGTGGTTGTTTTATTGTGTGTGAATAAAATTCTATTTTTCTAAAGGAGTCGTATTAATTTATGAAGTTGAATGATTCTTCATTATTTAATTTAAACTTACGCAACCTATATATCTAATCGCCAAACTCTCTCCGTCAGCTTCAGTTTTGTGCTTTCCATTCCGGAAGAGAAAATAGACCTTCCCACTTCCCGGTAACTACAACGTATTCACAACCGCACTTGTTTAACTCTGCCTTCACGAGAAACGAGAAGTCGGATTAGATTAAGCGATTTCACTTCAGTTAGAAAGCAGTCGCAAAATTAATGAATCATGCGAAACTAGAGAAGGAAATCACCCTCTCCTCACTTGGCTTTTTGTTGATATTGGATGCGGGTTTTATCTAAGCATCCAATCTTTTATTGAAAGCATAAAAGTAAATAAAAAAATAAACTTAAATATATATTGACAGATTAGCAGAGTTATATGCAGGGAACCGTTTTGGTTTAAATGCTTTCTCTTTTAAAATAAAATATGAGTTGTAACTAAACTTGTAAATAAAACAGAGAAGGTTTTAAAAACGAAATATAAATTTATTGATATAAAACAAAAAAAAAAATATATATATATATATAAACTTTTAAATTAAACAAGGAAATAGATAAATAAACATATTTAATTTAATTAACTTCTGACTGTAACAATGGCCAGTACACAGCTTTGAAACTATATTCATATTATAAGCAGTTAATCTTCATCACTAGACAATGGAGCTTTTATCATATAAAAATAAAAATAGAATAAAACTGTTACTTTATAAATACATCTTCTAATACGATGAAATCTTTTACTTATTATAAACAACTGCCGGAGACTCCAATATCTTATTACTATAACATGACAGCTGAACTTTAACACAAAACAACCAAACGGAAAAATGAAGTACATAACAGCAAAAGTAAAACAAAAAGCCGGAACCGCCCCTAGCCACGTTCCTCAACACCTTTTATACTATTAAGAGAGGATTGTGGTTAGAGTGACGTAATCACCGTGGCGTCGAATTAGCGTGATGATTTCATCCGCGAAATTTGATGCCGCCTAGTGAGTGAAAATGTAAACAGTCATTTGCATTTACCGGGAAGCTGTAGTAACATGATATCACAGCTAAAGAAAAACAACATATTTTCCTAGTAATTAAAGAACAGATAAAGCTGTCAGCTAAAATGCCGTAAGTAACAAAAACATATTTTATTTTAATAAAGAAAATAAATAAATAAAGTTACTTCATTTAAATTAACTGGATATTTTCTTTTAATAACATGTTTAACTTAAACTTTAGACTTGATACCTTTTATACTTTCAATCCATATAAATTAAATAAGTTTATACATTTTATATATATCAACTGTATATGCAAATTGCACAAAGTGATAAGATTAAATATATTACCAGGCCAACATGGCCCCCCCTCTCATCACTTTGGGTGAAAAAGAGAGGAAAAAAAAAACTAGTTAACTCCACTAGCAGTATCCACATGGATAAAAAAAAACAATATCTATAAATGACACAGCAAGTCTCCTTTAAAATTCATCATCCTAACTCCATCACTAATCTAATCTACTTTTATCCTTACCAATACACATTCCAAATTAATCAGTCAACTGTAAAATTAACAAACTCCATTAGTCTATTACAAGAAAAGAAGATACATACAATGATTTCAATAATAAGGTTAACAGAAAACAATAAACTAGTGGATAATTTATCATATATTTCCTGACAAAGGTTCTTCACAGTCTTTAAATTACAGGTACAGACGCAACAACAGAAAATTAACCTAAAAATCAAATAACACATTCCTCACTATCATACTACACATTTATTCTTCAACTGTTGTACAGGGGCCCCCCATTCTCACTCCATGTACACATAAACTACATATGTACCTGCAATACAGAAAAGAATATATAAATACAATGTAAATTACGTCAATTTCTATTATAAAGAGTATAACTACAATACAATACAGTAATTCAGAAATATTACAGACATCACAGACAAGTGACAAACATGAGTTTAAAGATTACTTTAAGTTAGCATTTTTAAAGAGAGAAAAAAAACTTTATACTATAAGCGGGACATAGTGGCATTTCCATTATCAACCTAATAAAACAGGGACTTACAAAAATATAATACTTAACATGCCCGCAAAAAGGCCATAAGATGGCAATAACCACACGGTGGGCACTATCCCATGGAGGTTATCTGGCAATTACATTTGCACTCCTGCGAGTCGCTTCTTGGAGCTGCTCTAACCAACTGTGAGTGACCCTGCGAGTGGCATTAACCACCCTCTGACGGGAATTAATTTGCTTAAGTATAAAGATACAATAAAATAATAATTAAATATCACATGAATTCATATTACAAATATACTTATATAAAACAAGGTGCATTACAATATAAAACAATGTGCAATACTAATAAAAAATAATAAGATGCAATTTTCATAATATATATATACATAAGCATATAAAACAATGTGCCCAACAAGAAATATGTCTAAAACAATGTTCAAGACATTTCAAAAAGGAGTTTTACTAATATAATTTTACATAATTCATTTTAAAAATATTTGACAAATAAATTGTTGCAGTTGCTGTTTAGTGAGTGGCTTGGTAAAAGGATCTGCAACATTATCCTTACTTCTAATAAAACTAAGTTTAAATTTATTTTGAAATACTAAGTCCCTTACAAAAAATAATTTCACATCAATATGCTTTGATCTATAATTCTCAATAGGAGATTTTGTAAAATCTATTGTAGCAATATTATCCACATATAAAACAGGTTTTAACTTATTACCAGAAATTAATTTAAAATTGTAACATTCATTTAGAATTTCATCAAACCATAAAAGTATTCTAGTGGCCTCAGTCATAGCAATAAATTCCGCCTCCATTGTTGAGAGACTTACACATTTTTCTTTAAAGGTTCTCCAACTAATGGGGGAATTGCCAAGAAAAATTAACTGGCCACCAAGTGATGTCCTATCGTCTCGATTTGATGCAAAATCTGCATCAGAAAATGCTATAAGATGTGGTTTATTACAAGATAGATTTAATTTCAGTTCTTTTGTATGCACAACATAACCAAGTAATTTCAACAATCCACCCCAATGAGCTAAACCTGGGTTGCTTTGGAACTGGCTTAGAATATTTACTGCATACGCAATATCTGGACGTGTTCTATTTGCTAGGAATGAAAGACATCCAAGAACATTCCGATATGGATAAACTGACATATCCTTAATTTCAGATTCTGTTTTTGGACAAGATTGTTTACTATACACAGTACCTTTACTAATTGGCAAAGAACAAATAGGGATTTTAAATTTCTGAAATCTTTCATACACTTCACTAATATAGGTATTTTGGTGAATTAACAGATTTCCCTTTTCTTCCTCAAATTCTACTCCTAGAAGCTTTCTGGTACACCCCAGAACTTTAATATCAAAACGTTTTCTTAGGAGAGATAAAACTTTATCTATTAAACTTTGGTTCTTGCCAAAAACAACAAAATCGTCAACATATAAAACTAATACAATATTATTATCAAAAACATATGTACAATTACACCAAGCAAATTTAGTAAAACCAATTTCAACTAAAACATTATTCATTTCGTAATACCATTGCCGACCGCTCTGGTGTAAGCCATAAAGAGCACGGTCTAACTTACAATATTTATTTTCAGATCCTGGTATTACAAAACCTGGTGGCTGAGTCATGTAGATGTTTTCATCAAGTGGAGCATATAAGTATGCACCTGTAACATCACATTGTGTATGTGACCAACCTTGCAAAGATACTAGAAAAGAAAAGAAGAAACGAATAACGCCAAAGTCTACTACAGGGCTGAAAGTTTCATCAAAGCTTTCACCTTTTACTTGTTTAAATCCCTGTGCGACTAACCTGGCCTTAAAACGTACAACTTTTCCCTTGTCATTTCTTTTCACAGTGTATACCCACCTACAACCTATTGGTGTTGTATTTGGGGGTAAACTTTCAAGGTGCCAAACACTACGATCATACATGACTTTCATTTCAGTTTCCATAGCCTTTTGCCATTCAGTACGTTGATCAGATTTTACAGCTTGGTTAAAAGTTCGAGGAATTACAACATGATCTAGTCAACTAGAAACATTAAAACTAGCATCTATTTCATCATCACTATTACTTGAAGTAGTACCTCGAGCACCTGTTACTATTCCTCTGTAAGTATTACTACCAGTAAAATTAAAAATATCAGGATTAAATAAAATTTTATGTTTTGCACAATACTGTTTTACATCTCCAAGTGATCTCAACCTTAAAGTTTTCCCTTCTTCAAAATAATAGATATCAGTGCGTGACCCATCACGCCTTAACACTGGCTTTCTAATCCAATTTACAACTTTTAAACCTGTATCACCATCGCTTTCATCATCCGATGAAGATGTCACATCCCTACTAGTAGAAGGCCTCACTCGATCAACAGGGGACTGAGAACTATCACTATTACTATCATCATCCTCCTCGTCCTCACTAAGAGAGTCGTAGTGGCCTATAGGGACAACAGATTTAGATTGTAAATCAGGGCCCAGCACTGCTCCATCAGGCGCACCTTTATAAAAATTTTCCTCATCGAAAGACACATTTATTGTTTCAACGACTTTATTCTCATTCGGAAACCAAATGCGATAACCTTTTGTTCTGAAAGCATAGCCTATGAGAAAACCTTTACTAGCACGTGGTTCAAGCTTTTTACGAAGTTGCCTCGGGATTCCTACATATGCAGTTATGCCAAAAGGTTTTAAGTGTTTAACAGACGGTTTAGTCCCACCAAACAATTCGAAAGGAGTCTTATCTAGTTTGCCATGGCACACACGATTCCATGTATAAGTGAAATGCAACATGGCATCGGGCCAAAAACTAACAGGTAAACCAGACTCACTTAACATTGTTCGAGCAGCACCAGTGACGGTTTGATTATACCTTTCACAGACCCCGTTCTGTTCTGGAGTATAGGTATTCGTCACCTCATGAGCAATACCCTTTTCAGTAAAGAACTTTTCAAGCAAACTATTTAGAAATTCGCTTCCATTGTCAGAACGGAAAGCCTTTACCTTTAGACCAAGAAAATTTTCAGCTCGTAGAATGTGGTGCTTCACCTTTTCAAACACTTCAGATTTCTCTTTTAAAGGGTACAAAGCTACTTTTCTACTGAAGTCGTCAATAATAGTTAAATAATACCTTTCACCATTTCTACCTTTTACACTATAAGGCCCCCACAAGTCTGCATACAGTAACTCTAATGGTTTTCTGGACCTTATTTGTTGAATGGAACTAAAGGATACACGCCTGTATTTATTCAATATACAATTTTCACATTTAAAATCTTTACAATTAAAATCTGATTTATACTTGAAACCCCTCACTTTATCACAAGTTTTTACCAAAGTTGAAGGACTAATGTGGGCAAACCTCCTATGCCAGAGTTCCACATTTTTATCTACACTAGTCGACGCAGAGAAAGAAACTTTCTTTTGTGGACCATTTAAAACTTTAGGAGTGACAACATAAATACCATTTTTTAAAACAGCTTTAAACAATAATTTACCATATTCATAAATTTTTACACAGCCATCTCCACCAACAAATTCTGCCCCAGCAAGGTCAAATTTAGGACCCGATATCAAGTTACGCCTTAACTTAGATGAATACATTACATTAATTAAATTTATACACCTCAATCCAAACCTAAGTTTGATAGATCCTATTCCCTCAATTGGAAAGTTAACACCATCTATAGCTACATTCATATTAGTATCAGACACAGGATTAAGTTCATAAAAAAAGTTCTTGTCTTTACAAAAATTATGACTCGCCGCAGTATCGAAAATGAATTCGTTCACTGAGTCAGACTCGTTTAAGTAATTACAGGAAATAAAATTGTTTGTAAAAGACTTACAGTTTGGTTGAAACGATGAGGATGACTCAGGTCGTCGTCGTTGGGGACTCTGTCGCTGTCGTCTGCCTCTACCAGGATAGGGAGATGGACGTCGCTGTCTAGAAGAGTCACGGGATGGTCTCCGTCTGGACTGTGTCTGTCTCCTGGATCTTCGGAATCTGGGCTTGAATGGAGTGGTGTCAGTGTCGGAACTGGACTCTGAAGGGTATGAGTAGACTGGGCAGGTACGTGTGGTGGACTCCTGTTTTCCTGGCTTCCTCCAGCATTTATTGGCATAGTGTCCAGGCTTGTTACACTTAAAACAAACTTTAGAAACACTGGAACTAGATGCTTGTACTGCAGAAAGTGTAATGCTATCAACACCAGAGTCTGCCTCTTTCAAAAGAATGCGGCTTTCTTCAGCACTAAGTGCCTCTAGTATTGACTTGTAGTTAAAATTTACATCTTCACTTCTCAAAATAATTTGCACGATGGAGTTATATTTTTCAGGTAAAAACCTTATTAGCTGGTAACACAGGTATTTTTCATCAAAATTCTTGTCCAGAGCTTTCAATTTTTGAAAAGTTCGAGATAATCTAGCAGCGAAAATTTTAATGGATTCCCTATCTTTAATTTTTGTAGCACATAACTCACTAAATACAGTTATGTGGTAGGCTCTGGAGTCGGGCTGATAGAAAGATTTCAATTTGTTCCAGGCTTCATTCACATCATCAATATTTTCTATAATTTTACGGAACTGCTCAGAAATGTTTAAATATATTAAGGATAAAGCAGTATTAGCTTTTAGCTTCCATTTCTTCAAACTGCTTAAATAGAGAGGATCATCAGGCTTGTCTGGAGGTTGAATAGGTTTAGGGTCAGAACCATCAACAATTTCCCATACTTGCTTTTCCATCAACACATATTTCATATCATTTCTCCAGCTCTCATAATTTGATTCAGCTAATTTTTCAATAATATAATTACTGGCCATAGTCAGAAGTTTTAAATTTTTTTTTCTAATTTAATTCAATAAGAGAGAAAAAAAAAAAATTCAATAGAAATGTCAAATTGGAAAAAAAATTTCTATTCCTGACAATTTCTAAAAAAAACTTAAAGTTCTATTAAATATATATCTATAAATAGAACATAAACTACTTATTAATAAAAAAACTAATTAAACTGACAGCACCCCCCCCCCGTCTGAAATTATCTAATACACACTAAAAGGGATGTCATAACATTAAATAACTAACAGAAAGAAAACCCTCATTTAATAAAGCAGACAGAGTTCAATGACCTCCTTTCATACACCGGGAGTAGAGAGAAGAGGAACAGTTATCACCTAACACAGTGACCTACTTTCACCGGCTTCAGAACTGATAAACAAGTTAATCAAAGATTCTTTCCCCCCTCTTTTACATATCAAAAACAGATGGTCTTATTAATGATAAAAGGAAAAGAAAAACAAGTTTAGGAATGATTTATTTACTTTATATGATTACTATGGCCCATAACCTTTAAAGATGTTGATATTGGATGCGGGTTTTATCTAAGCATCCAATCTTTTATTGAAAGCATAAAAGTAAATAAAAAAATAAACTTAAATATATATTGACAGATTAGCAGAGTTATATGCAGGGAACCGTTTTGGTTTAAATGCTTTCTCTTTTAAAATAAAATATGAGTTGTAACTAAACTTGTAAATAAAACAGAGAAGGTTTTAAAAACGAAATATAAATTTATTGATATAAAAAAAAAATATATATATATATATATATATAAACTTTTAAATTAAACAAGGA
Organism: Salticus scenicus; assembly: GCA_963930645.1. Taxonomy (NCBI): domain Eukaryota; kingdom Metazoa; phylum Arthropoda; class Arachnida; order Araneae; family Salticidae; genus Salticus; species Salticus scenicus. The sequence goes on from OZ005652.1 coordinate 234,202,627, forward strand.
AATAGATAAATAAACATATTTAATTTAATTAACTTCTGACTGTAACAATGGCCAGTACACAGCTTTGAAACTATATTCATATTATAAGCAGTTAATCTTCATCACTAGACAATGGAGCTTTTATCATATAAAAATAAAAATAGAATAAAACTGTTACTTTATAAATACATCTTCTAATACGATGAAATCTTTTACTTATTATAAACAACTGCCGGAGACTCCAATATCTTATTACTATAACATGACAGCTGAACTTTAACACAAAACAACCAAACGGAAAAATGAAGTACATAACAGCAAAAGTAAAACAAAAAGCCGGAACCGCCCCTAGCCACGTTCCTCAACACCTTTTATACTATTAAGAGAGGATTGTGGTTAGAGTGACGTAATCACCGTGGCGTCGAATTAGCGTGATGATTTCATCCGCGAAATTTGATGCCGCCTAGTGAGTGAAAAAGTAAACAGTCATTTGCATTTACCGGGAAGCTGTAGTAACATGATATCACAGCTAAAGAAAAACAACATATTTTCCTAGTAATTAAAGAACAGATAAAGCTGTCAGCTAAAATGCCGTAAGTAACAAAAACATATTTTATTTTAATAAAGAAAATAAATAAATAAAGTTACTTCATTTAAATTAACTGGATATTTTCTTTTAATAACATGTTTAACTTAAACTTTAGACTTGATACCTTTTATACTTTCAATCCATATAAATTAAATAAGTTTATACATTTTATATATATCAACTGTATATGCAAATTGCACAAAGTGATAAGATTAAATATATTACCAGGCCAACACTTTTCCATTCAAAAAAGCACATCTCGCAATGCGCAATAAATACCGAGCGCCGATTAAAAACCTCCCGTGATTAAAGAAGAGAGAGCTGATCGCTTCATTTTCCTCCCCCTCCTGTCTTAAAGCGGCTGCCGCCTGCCGCAGCCATGAAAGCCCAGACTTTGGAATGAGCGGGGAGAAAACAGAACCACTGCTCTTATCAGTAGCGTTCGCTGCTAATGTCTAATGTATTGCACAAATAGAAAACAAAAATGAATTGTAGCCGTATGATTTTTCCGTGAGCTTAGCAAATTTTTTCGCGATTGCCGTCTGCGAAAAATTTTCTGCGAACGCCATTCGTGCATATTATGTATACATTTTCTTGAAAATAGGTTGCCCTTTTTATTGACCCCCCCCCCCCCCCCATTAATTTTCCGGGTTTTTGAGTTGAGGTCAGTTTCACCCCTGAGTAGGTGTTGTAATGATTTTTCTAGATTCCCCTCCCCAAACCTTTCCTTGCATGATTTTCATTAATATATACACATATATATACACAGTGCATGTTCAAATTATTAGAATTTTTTTTTTTTTTTTTGGACATTGTTTCGATTATCTAAAAGCATACTAGGCAAAAACACCTGAAACTTCATGTATGCAAAGAACATTTAAAAACCAATATTTTCCATTATCAATTTAGTCCAGAGTGCAATTAGTAGACCAACCACAAATTGAAGAAGTGTGAAAATACTTTTGATCACCCTGTATCACATAAAACTACAAATGACTTGTAAATTTAATACATTTTTGCACATACTATGTACAATATTTGTATGTTTTGGTGCAGGAATTGCACAATTATTTAGGCAGATATAATTTTTTTTTTTTTTCCAAAAAATTACTAATTCTTTTTACAAGTTTTTTGCTTATAGCTAGAACGAATTTTCATAAAATTCTACAAAACTTGCTGAAAAATTGACAAAATATTAGAGGAATATTATTCTGAAATGTAAAATTCACACATGTAATATTCGTTGAGATCTGAGCATTTTTAGTAAATATTATTTTGCTATTCATGCAGGAAAGATAAAAAAAAATTTATTGTATAGGTTGTAAGTAAGCTATATATATTGAGCAACTTTTGTCAAAAGCTCATTTGAATAGAGTAAAAATTAAGCAAATTGTCGGCAAAAGAACGACTTAGATTTTAAATATTTTCCAGAGTTGAAATTTCATAAGGGGTTTTACACATGCCATGTATTTAATTTGAAGATCCAATTATTTCAATCATGTTGCAAAAGTTCTTTTTTGTGAAAAAACCCCTTATAGGATTGTAACTTTAACATGTTTTTATTTGTTTACTAAGATTTAGGAGTTCATAAGGGGTTTTTTACAAAAAAGAACTTTTGCAACGTAATTAAAATAATTGGATCTTCAAATTAAGTAAGCGGCATGCGTAAAATCCCTTATGAAATTCTAACTCTGGAAAATATCGAAAATCTAGATCGTTCTTTTGCTGACAATTTGCTTATTTTTTTACTCTATTCAAATAAACTTTTCACAAAAGTTGCTCAATATATTTATTTTATGGCATATCAACATATGCAGTAATAAATTTTCTATCTTTCGCGCATGCACAGTAAAATAATATTTGCCAAAAATGCTCATACCTCAACAAATATTACACGTGTGAATTTTATGTTTCAGAATAATGTTTCTCTAATGTTTTGACAAGTTTTCTGCAAGTTTTGTAAAATGTTATGGAAATTCGTTCTAGTTTGAAAAAAATATATATATATATTCACCTAAATAATTGCGTAATTCCCGCACAAAATTGTATAAATATTATACATAGCATGTGCAACAAAGTACTAAAGTTACAAGTCATTTGTAGCATTTTGAGATACAGGGTGATCCAAAGTATTTTCACTTTTCTTCGATGTGTAATTGGCCCCCTAATTGCGCTCTGAACTGAATCGATAGTGGAAATATGAGTGTTTATATGTTCTTTGCATGCATGAAGTTTCAGGCCATTTCGTTTAGTATTTTTTTAGATAATCGGAAACATTTCTAATAATTTAAACACCCACTGTATTCTGGTTTAATCAGGACTGGTCTGAGAGAAAGTTATTGTAGCTGTAAGATGATGATTTGGCATCCTTCCATTCTCCCCTTTGAATAGCCTAAAAGCCAGTAGTGGCACCAGAAATTCCCCGACGGGGGGACACCACCTCCCCGACAGGGGGGCACTACATAAAGAGAGTTTATTACATAAGTATTTATCAAAAACTGCAATACTGTTAATAATATTATTTGTACCATTCCATTTGTTAGTACCCTCGTGGTTTTGGAGATTATCGTGCCACAGACAGACATTTTCAAAAAATATCGTGGTCAAAACGTGTTCTGAACCTCTTAAAACGTGTATATTCATGGAAAACTGGAAGCTGAAAATTTTTACGAATCCAATACTTTCTTCTATAGAATATAGATTGGAAAAACTTGAATGCTCCAAATTTGTACAAGGAAAGAAAAATGCTGCCAAAAGTAGAAAAACTGAAAATTTTGTATTTTTCCCCCCGAGAAATTTTAGGAGTATGCCCCGATGGGGGGTCACAGACTCCCCGACGGGGGGGCCTGTGCCCCCCCGGCCCCCTAGCTGGCGCCACCCCTGCTAAAAGCAATTAGTATATTTGTGGCAACATCAGCACTTTTTACATCCTATCCAGTGTTCGATATGGCTGGCATTGAAAAAAATGTCAGTTGAAAGTTGGTAATGCCAAGGTCTTGGCCACTGGTTATAAACTGAATTCTGTATGGTTTGTATTTTTAAATTGTTAATATGAAAGATCAATATTTAAAATCATATTCTGGGATTTAAAAAACATGATCATTTTAACTGTCTCTAGTAACCTAAAAAAAAAAAAAAAAAAAGTACCATTTATTCAGTTCATAACAGAAATTGTTAATTGAGCAATTAATGTTTAAATCTTAAACTGAAATCGTAAATAAATATACTGGAATTTCCGACGTATAATCCACAGGTCAGAGAAATCAGTTTCACACTAGAAATTTTAATTAATAGACGAAATTATATTTAAGCAATGTTTTTCTTTGTAAAAATATAGCTTTTTTTTAGTAGATAAAATTTCTGCTTAAAACTGATTTATCTGACCTGCGGATTTCACGCTGGAATGAAAAAACTGGTTGTCAGGAAAAATTTTTGGTAGCTAGTAAAAAATAACCACCTGTCTTTATTATTTTTTTTTTCCCCCTTTCAATATTGACCTTAGGCCTAGGTCCCCAGTGTAGTCAATCGGCCTTAATCCCAAACAATAAACACAAACACCTTTCAATTTAGAAATTTACTTGAATATAGAAATTAAAATTCTGTGTATTTAAAAAAAATACTAACTAGGACTCAGTTATACATCTGGAAACACCTGTTTAAATTTAGCATTCTCAAATCGGTTTTATTATTTCCTCTAATAATTACCTGTGTAATGATTTGTCGATACCATTGCTATCGACAAATCATTACACTGGTGCAATAATTCAGCACCTGGTCACAAAGCGGGTGATGTAAACTGCATTGATTCAACACCAGGTTGTTAAACATGCACAGTGGAATGTGATGTAAATTCTGTATTGGGATATTGATTCAACATTGTGTCTCAATTCAACTCGTCGATGTGCGAAACATGCACAGATAGCCATGAATCGCTGTTTTCCTTCAACTTGTTTGTTACACAAATTGATATGAACTACTCTACAGTTTAGCATAGGTTTCGGCATTCCATTCTGGGCCCAATTTTTTCAACAAAATATTATTATTATTTTTTTTTATGTTGATTTTTTGTTGAAAACATAGTCAGCAGCTAAAATATATTGGCCACCAGTGGCGACCATATTTCATGAGCCCTGGTAATAATAACAAGTCTTTGATTTATTAATGTAGTGATGCCATCTCATGATCAGTTAAAGATAAATACATACTTACAAGAACAGGGAGAGGTTATTAAATAGAAAATTCATTTCAGGATGGGTCTGTATAGAATTGTAATATACTGTCAAGGTACATATTGAAGGAGAAGCGTAAGTACACTAGCCAAACAGTTAAAAAAAAAAAAAATCTTTAAAATTTCAGTAATTGCTTAAATATATGTTATTTCGTCAAAAAAATCATATTTAGTGGCGTTATTGGTATTGTGTGCAATTACTATCTGGAGATTCCCGGTTTAATGCTAAGGGTAACTTTTGTTTAAATTATTTGTTTATCTAAACATTTATATATATATATATATATATCTTGTTATGTTTCTATATGTTTTGTATTCCTATCGGAATTATTTTAAAATGAGTATTCTTATTCTTTTTTCAAAAAAATTTAAAAATTTTGTCAAGTTAACTAGTTACCAAATTGGCTTTTGTGGGTTGTGCTGGCAGGTCCTTCATCTGTTTATGTTTCATTCTCATTCATATTGTTATCATAATATAAATATATATTATATGTATATATTACCTACTTTATTTTATGCAATTTAAAACAAAGCTGAAGTTTTTTCAATTTTTGTTGTTATCATTTTTTTTTTTTTTTTTTTTACTTTATATTATAAATAAAATAAACCTAAAATTTATGGGTTCCCCATCATACTATAGGTATGAGGAACTTAGGTAATTATGAAAATTTTCGACCTCGGTTTTTTCACATGTTTTCAGATGTGAGGAATCCGAAAATGACAAAATTTGTATGGTGTCTGTCTGTAGGGTGTCTGTTAGTCCGTTAGTTTGTTAGTCTGTGTACACGATATCTCAAGAACAAATTGTTGCAAAGAGGTCAGATCAGTTTTAAAACATTACTTTCAACACTGGCAAGAACCCTATTTATTTGCAACATTCTAATTGAAAAACTTCAGAAGTTATTTGAAATTTACGATTTTCTTAACATAGGGGAATAGGGCAAAATTTCACTTAAATTTGCATTAAACGAAAAATTTTTGCTATAAAAATGTCAGACCAGTTTTAAAATATCAGTTTCGATGCCGGAATAAACATCAGTTACTAAAAACATGCTACTAAAAATTTTGCAAGTTATTGGATATTTACGAATTTCTTAACATGGCAGAATAGGACAAAATTTTACATAAACGTGAATTTTGAGGGATATTTTCATTGTAAAGATGTCAGACTACTTTAGAAATATTATTTAGGACACTGGCTATGAATATTAATGACTATGAATTTTCCAATATAAAAATTTCATAAGTTGTTGTAAATAACTTGGTTTTTTGACTTTTTTACACGTTTTCAGGTGTGGTGGAATCTGAAAATGACAAAATTTGTATGGTGTCTGTCTGTAGGGTGTCTGTTAGTGTGTTAGTCTGTTTACACGATATCTCACGAACAAAAAAATCGCAGAGAGGTCAGATCAGTTTTAAAATATTACTTTCGACACTGGCAAGAACCCTATTCATTTGCAACATTCGAATTTAAAAACTTCGTAAGTTATTAGAAATTTACGATTTTCTTAACATGCGAGAATAGGACAAAAATTCACTTAAATGTGCATTAAATGGAAACTTTTTGCTGTAAAAATGTCAGACCAGTTTTAAAATATCAGTTTTGATGCCGGAATGAACATCAGTTACTATAAACAGGCTACTTTGAAAATTTCGTAAGTTATTGGAGATTTACGAATTTCTTAACATGGCAGTATACGGCAAAATTTCACATAAACATCAATTTTGAGAGATATTTTCATCGTAAAGATGTCAGACTACTTTTGAAATATTATTTAGGACACTGGCATGAATATTATTGACTATGAATTTTCCAATAAAAAATTTTCGTAAGTTATTGGAAATTTGCGAATTTCTTAACATTGCAGAATAGAGCAAAATTTCACATAAACGTCAAACTTGAGGGATATTTTCATCATAAAGATGTCAAACCACTTTCGAAATATTTTTGAGGATACTGGCATGAATATCATAGATTATGATTTTTCCAATTTAAAAAATTCGTAAGTTATTTGGAATTTACGATTTACATAACATGTCAGAATAAGGCAATAAACTTCCATTTTGAGGATCATAAATACATTAGACAACTTCAAACTTACATTTATGATATTTGTTTGAACACGATTGAATACAAATATTCTAATAGGAAAATTTCGTAAATCATTCGTAATTTACGATTTTATCAACATAGCGAAATTGTAAATGTTTCATATAAATCTGAATTTTGAGGATTATTGCATTGGAAATAGTAGCATCAAAACTAACCAACAGAATTGACCCTGATAAAATAAATTAATAGATTAGAATAAGATAAACATATCAAAGTGAATGGTGGATAGCCTATTAGGTGGGGATTTCATTCTGTCACTGTATCAAGTTTTGGTCAAATTCATTTCTTTTAACATGATTATAATATGTCTCGCACTAGAAGTTTGTGAGAACATAAATATGATGGGGAACTGAGCAGAGTCCACCTATGCCAACTAGTTTTTAAATTAAAAAAATATATATATTATTTATTAGATTTTCAGTTTTAGGTTTATTTACTTAGAAGATTAAATTTTACAATCATAAATATTTACAAATGTTTGTCTGCAATTTTAATAGTATAAAATAAATAAATAAAATGCTGAATAACAAATATAGAATAAATACGTTATAATAAAAAAAAACAAGCAAGGAAATAAAAAGCATAAAACAGACTGAAGTGTCAGGTATGCTATTTAAATCTTTGTTTGAGCCTTCTGTTTCAGTTTTAATATGTTTATTTCATTTTACCATGTTTGACTTGTAAATGTTAGAGTGCAACTGCAATTTTATTTTATACACAGAAAAATAAGAAACTAGTAAATACAGAAGAAAAAGTCTGTTGGTTAATTTTGATGTTATATAAATCCCTCTCTCCTATACACATGCACACACAATTGTCTTATTCTTTATTCTATGGCTAGAGAAAGATTTTTCCTTTAAAATACCAGTTCATTTTTGAAATTTGTAATGAAAAGGCATATTTGTTACGTCTTTTGTTGTACAATGTTTTGTGAAAATATTATCAGCTGATAAATGTCAGTTAAGGAAAGTATTGTTAGTACAGGGCTCAAAAATTACATTGGCCAACATGCCCGGGGTATGTAAAAATTCAGATTGGGCATGTACTTTTCTCCCCTTACATGCCTGGCTGGGCATGCAAATATTTAATAAAAAATAACTTTCCAAAAATAATTTAAAAATATAGCATCTTGTTTAAGACTTTTATTTAAATTAAATTGAAATAATATCAATATAGGTATAATGTTAAATTATTTTCACTAGATATGTGAATTTTTTATTAATATGCATTTCAATGAGATATTTGGGAATGTAAAAATTTAATTTGGGCATGTATTTTCCAGACTAACATGCCCGTTCATGTAAAAATTTTGAGATTTTTCAAGCACTGTGTTAGTGTATCAGTTGAAGAAAAAATGGCTAATGAAATCTAGATTAAAAGATGCTGTCGTGTATTTTGAACATTTATTTGCCTGAAATAACTTAATTGTATTTGAATCATCTAGCATAATTTCTGAAGAAGCTATATTGATTGGAGATGGAGAAGAAATTATTTAATTTCTTTGAATCGTATTAATCATAGTATGAGCAGGTCCTCTGAAAGAAAATTTCTAAGGCAGAGCAGAAACGTTCCCGACCCCTCTTTTTTTATGAAGCATGCTGAAAAAATAAAAAGTAAAAAATCAGAATCATCAGCTGTTTTGCAATAATTACAAGGATGGATGGCACGTCGGCTCATTTTGAAAAGCTATTTCTCTGCTAAAATTTTCTTTTTAGAATTTGCATGAGACATATAGGTTTACTGTTATTAAAAAGTACAGTCTATGAAGAATTATTATTATTATTATTATTATTATAGTGTTTAACATCGCAGGTTTGTTTTTAAGCTGTTCTAAAGCTCTGAAATGCCTGTAGTAGTTTTCGGAAAAAAACAGTCTTAAGCATTTTAATTATTTGCTTTTTTTTAGTGATTTTTATAAAAAAATTCTAAAAAGAAAAGGGTCTAAGACACATGCCCTGAATACCTCAACGTAAACCAAGCACTGGTCATGAAGTGAACAGCTGACATGTGTGTCAACAACAATAACAAAGGTGCAAGTAATAAAAAAAAGCTGAAGCAGCTAAATTAAATATAAATATACCAATAAAACCTAATAGCAATATTTTCCAAAGAATTAGAAATGACAAAGATAAAATCCATATCTCTGAAACGGCAGGCATTTATAAAATAAATTTCACTAATGAAAATCTAAAAAAACGGATGCTATATAGGTAGGACAAAACTGAAAATAAAAACACGTATAAAAGAATACGAAAATGATATAAAATATATTAAAATAACAACAGCTCTAACCAAGACAAACCAAAACGAAAATATTAAAATAAACTTCAAAAATTTTAATAAAATAGTCCATCATAATAATTACTTTTACGCGACAAAACGCAAAGCAGTCGAAATTTTAGCGAATCATGACTCATGCAATACTGAGCCAATACAAATAGATGCCGGGTGGCGCACTATGCTAGAGGAGAGTGAAAGAGGAAGACAAATAGCAAGACTGCTGAGTGCACTTAACCAAAACAGCATACCTGAAGAAGGCTGCGGGTAGCGGCAGAAAGCACTAGTATGAGGTAGCTTTTGAAAAGGTTTTTTAATGTTTTTAATATATTTTTAGAGTTTTACCTTTTAATTAACTTTTAAATTGATAAAATAAAGTTTTAAAAAAGTGTGGGCTAGGGAATTTTTAGATAAATATATAATTCTTAAAAAATAAGCATCAAACCAAGAACATTCAGCCAAGTATGCCACTTTGACTTTAGTTTTGGTTGTAAATGGAAATAACTTATACTTAAGCTTTCACTAAAACTTTAAAGTCTTTTCTCTCAAGATTGTTTGGTATGTTTTAATTTCTTTAATGTGCTGTTATCTTGATAGTGTACTACAATATTGTGCAAGTTCGTCTTGAAATGAATTTTCCATGTTGTGGACTCTCTTTGTAAATAATGAGTAATTAGCTGGCATTTGCTGAACACTAGTGTTCTTGTCTCCTATTCCACAATTTCTTGATTCAGTTGCATCTATTTTCAAGTCGCATAGAGTAATATTTCATTCTTACAGAATGTAAAAATTATTATGTAGAATTTTAGTTGTCTGTGTCATTGCTTGCTTAAAATATAGCACATAGAATTCCTTTTATTATTCATAAGCAGTTCTTTTCCATTTTGTAAATGTGAATTTTTTCTTTTAATCTTTTTTTTTTTTTATTTTTCTTTGAATTTTTTATTCAAAGTTTTTTATTCAAATGTGTTTCGATACATTGTTATTTTGAAGGGAAACCTATTAATTGCTATTGAATCAATAATGTTCTAGATGTTATCAAGAAAATAACATATTTAAATATTTTAATATTATTATTATTTTTTTTTTATATTAATTATTAAATACTTATATATATATATATATATACAGTCGGACCCCGGTTTAACGAATTCATCGGGACCGAAAATTTTATTCGTTAAATCGGGGTTATTCGTAATATCGGGGTCCGAAACGAAAAATAAAAAAATTCTGCACTCACCTAATGGAGAAGTCCTAATGAGCAACTACACAAAAATATTCATAATGAGAAATTATAAATTTTTTATTCAGCAGCTAAAAAATGCACAGCGAATAATTATGCACTAGTTAATTTGAAATTTTAAAGTACTGAGTCAGAAATGTTTGAAAGTTTTCTTGATTCCTGACTCGAAAAAGTTCTTTTTCTACCTTATGGAGTGAAGAAAATACTGCGTCATTTACGTCCTGCTGCATGAGGTATGTTTTCACAGTTTCTAAACCATGTAAAGCATTTGAAAAAGTAAGTCTCAATAGGAGTTTCATTGTCGATTTCTGCGTCAGAATCGCTATTCATTGCTTCCGATGAATCAGTAATTTCACTAAGTTCAGTTGCACACATAGACAGTCTGTCATCACATGTAACATAATCCTTAAAGTCTATCCCAGGAGCAACTTCTTCTGATGGGGTGATATCTTCATCATTTTCATCACTTTCCTCTTGTGTGCCTGGAAATCCCGCTTTCTGAAAGCATTTTTCAATTGTATTTTTAGAAAGTTGGTCCCAAGACTGTCTCACAAAATATAAAGCATCTAAAACATTGGCTTTGTATCTTTTTTCCCTATTTTCGTCCAATGATGCTGTAATTTTTCTCATAAGCAAGTTTCTGTAATTAACTTTCATAGAACGAATGATACCGAGGTCTAGTGGCTGAAGTTCACTTGTACAATTTGCAGGGAAAAACACAACTTTGACGTTTTCTAAATTGCAAATTGGAGGATGAGCGGGACATTGATTAATAAACAAAAGGATTTTTCTCTTTTGTATCTTCATGGACTTATCTAAAGATGTCAAAAATTCTGTAAAAAGGGAAGAAGTCATCCAAGATTTTTTGTTTGCTGCATATCTTGTTGGTAAGGTCTTTACGTTTTTAAAACATCGTGGCTTGATTGCCCTTCCTATCACAAATGGCTTCAACTAGTCAGTTCCATCAGCATTAACCGCAAGCAAAACCGTAAGCCTCATTTTGCTGTTTTTCCCGCCAAAACATTTTTCATTTCTATAGCAAAGCGTTTTGTCGGGTTATAAGTCATAAAACAATCCTGTTTCATCTGCGTTGTAAATGTTGGAAGGTAAATACCCTTCAATCAGGCTGAGCAATTTTTCTTTCCAATTTTGTATTACATTTTCGTTTACATCCGCCTTTTCTCCGCAAACTTCCTTTTGGACTATGTCATATCTTTTCTTAAAACGGTCGATCCAACCATTAGATGCAGAAAAGTCTTTCACATTGTGCTTTTCGGCAAGTTGAAGAGCTTTTTCTTTGATCAGAGGCCCACTAATGGCTATTTTATTGGCACGAACGATGTTGAACGATTCTAATAAGTCAGTTTCTAGAGCAGAAAGAGGAGTGACTTTCATTGACTTTGTGGCGGTTAACTGTAACCACCAACTGGTGATTGACTGATAAACTCACATTCTGACATTTTAACTGTAACTGTAATAACATGGCTAATCATTAACTGCAACTGTAATAACATGCTAATCATTAACTGCAACTGTAACAACATGCTGACCATTAACTGTAACTGTAACAGCAACTTAAAAATAATGTTTTTCAATGTGAGCTAGCGTGCGTTACCGGTACGTTGCATGCACGATGTATAAGAAGTTCAATTCTGATCATTTTTCTTAATATATTATTATTTTTAGATGCTTTGAGTCCTTATTATTCATTCAATACTTTGAGATGCTTGATCCATTTATCTGAAAGCATACGACTACAATGGTGTTACAAAACCATAATGGTGACTTGTGAGTGAAAAGATCGCGCATCAACTTCCTTCTCAGCAACACGCGATATCTTTATGCATCCGAGGTATGTGTCATCATTCAGCTAATGCAATATTTAAAATCTCAAGATAAGTGATTTGAGAAAGATGTCGTGCATTTATTTTCACCTATTTATATGATACGCAGTGTTTACGATTACGACTGTGTGCGAAGCCTCGTGCACGATATATCTTCAAATTTTTATTACCGGGGATACTCAATTATGGTCAGTAAGCATATTTTACTCCATTATTTTATGCACTAATGTTGTATTTTTCCCTAAAGTATCTAAAAATTAAGGTTTAAAATATGCTATTTTGCAATAGTATTTTTTCAATTCTCTGTTATGGGTGCTTTATTTTTGCTCATATGAAACCTTTGCTCGATAATTTTTGTACATAACTTTCTTAATGGTAAATTTGTATTCTGTATTTCCTATTTTGTATTGTATTACGTACACCTAAGCTTTTATATATTATTTTCATTATGCCCGAGACTGATGAAAACAGTAGCCATCAAGTGGCATATGTTGGGGTAAAACCACCCCCGTTTTGGAAGACAAATCCATCACTATGGTTTCTCAGATTAGAGGCACAATTTTCTTTAGCTAAAATAACATGTGGAAGTACAAAATTTAATCATGTCGTTGCGGCAGTCGATGCAGATATTCTTACGTCTGTTAGCGACCTTATTATGACTCCTCCATCTGATAACCCATACGAAACATTAAAAAAGCGTCTCATTGAATCTCACTCAGAGAGTGAGGAATCCCGGATACGTACCTTACTGCAGGGTGTTGAACTTGGCGATTCTCGCCCATCCCATTTGCTGACACGTATGCGTACCTTAGCTGGGGATGCTGTTGGGGAATCTTTCCTTAAATCCTTATGGCTCGCACGTCTTCCTCAAACTACGCGTAGCATTGTAGGTGCATTAAGTGATGACTTGTCAAAATTAGCAGGGGTCGCGGACAAAATTAATGATCTGTCATCAACCCCACAAGTTAATGCTACTAGCAGCAGTATATGTGCTCCACCAGCACACAATTCATCCCTAGAGGTTAAAATCGAGCAGCTTACTCAGCAGATGAGTGAGTTGGCTGCTATTGTAAACAGGCGTGAACGTTCACGGGGCAACAAATATAGTCATCGTAATCGTAGCCGCTCCAAAAGTCGCTATAAAGAACCAGCGAATAATCAATGTTTTTATCATACTAACTTTGGTGCAAGAGCAAAAAAGTGTAATTCTCCATGCTCTTTTCGAACCCAGGAAAACTAATTCGGCGTTCGCATCTGGGCCATGATTGCGACCGCCATGTAAATCGCATCCTTTTGGCCGATCCTTCCTCTAAGTTAAAATTTCTCATTGACACGGGCGCGGATATTTCGGTCATCCCTGTTAGTGTCATCAAACGACCAGTTGTTAATGAGGGGCTTGTTCTTTATGCCGCAAATGGCACAAAAATACCAACTTTCGGAACTCAACGGCTTACCCTTGATCTAAACTTACGTAGAACATTCACTTGGTCCTTTGTGGTTGCTAAAGTTAGCCAACCTATCATAGGCATAGATTTTTTAAAAAGGTTCAATCTACTGGTAGATGCTAAACACAATAGTATCATTGATGGTGAAACGATGCTATCATCGCAGGGTAAAGCTACTCAAATTCTGCCAGGCAATAGTGCTGTGAGCATTCTTTTCGGTTCTTCCAAATTTGACAAAATTTTAGCCAATTACCCAGAACTTACTAACCCTTCCCATACCCCAAAAGAACAACCACAGCATTCGGTTTTTCACCATATTGAGACCAAAGGCCCACCTGTATTCTCTAAACCCCGTCGATTGTCGCCAGAACTTCTGGCAGCTGCTCGTCAGGAATTTGAATTTCTTCTGGCTCAGGGTATTGTGCGGCCTTCCAAAAGTGCATGGGCGAGCCCTCTTCATATGGTTCGGAAAGCGAATGGTGGATGGCGTCCTTGCGGTGATTACCGACGCTTGAATGCCATTACTGTCCCAGATCGTTATCCACTTCCACATATCCAAGATTGTACTCAGTTATTTCATGGGAAACAAATTTTTACAACTTTGGATTTAGCTCGCGCTTACCACCAAATCCCTGTTAATCCTGCAGACATAGAAAAAACAGCCGTAACAACACCATTTGGCTTGTTTGAATTTTTGTTTTGTCCATTCGGCTTGCGAAATACGGGGCAGACCTGTCAGAGGTACATTCATCAAATATTAAGTAATCTTGATTTCTGTATACCTTACCTCGATGACATTCTCATTGCGTCAGCTAACGAAGATGAGCATGAGGAGCATCTTAGGCAAGTTTTAGATCGCCTCAGACTCCATGGGCTTAAGTTGAACCCGGCTAAATGTGTTCTAGGAAAATCTTCGGTTTCCTTTTTGGGATGCCTTATAACAGCCTCTGGTGTAAAGCCACTTCCTGAAAAGACTAAGGCAATAGCCGAGTTTCCGAAACCTAAAACGATTATAGAGTTGCGACGTTTTTTGGCGATGCTCAACTTTTATCGTCGATTTATCCCAAATGCGGCCAAAACTCAGGCACCTTTACACGAGTTGCTAAAAGATTCTAAAAAGAATGATAAACGCCCGGTCCCCTGGAATGATACATTAATCCAGGCATTTGAGGCATGTAAGCACGATCTAATTCATTCTGCAACTCTTGCTTATCATGCTCCGGACCAGCCAATTAACCTAATGGTCGACGCATCCAACATTGCAATAGGCGCTGTTTTAAATATCTTAAATGATAATAGTTTACAACCCCTTTCATTTTTTTCGCGTAAATTGAGTCCTACTGAGCAAAGGTACAGCACTTATGACAGAGAGCTGTTGGCAATTTATTCAGCTGTAAAATATTTTCGGCACAGTTTGCAGGGAAGACACTTCATTATATATACAGACCATAAGCCACTGACCTTCGCTTTTTCAAAAGCTTCAGATTCCAGTTCTCCTCGCCAGCTGAGACAGTTGGACTTCATATCCCAATTTAGTACAGACATTCGGCATGTTGCTGGAACTGACAATGTAGTTGCTGACACCCTGTCACGGATAAATAATATCCAACATACTTCTACTGATTTTTCCACAATGGCTGCAGAGCAAGCGACAGATAAGCAATTGGCTGATATCCTTGTCAAGCCTGATTTATCCCTCAAACTCCAGAAAATGACAATAGGTCCTAACTTAGAACTTTATTGTGATCTGAGCGCTGGTAAAGTGCGACCATATGTTCCTGAGTCATTGCGCTTCGGAGTTTTCAAGAGCCTCCATTCCTTGTCACACCCAGGTGTTAGAGCCACTCGAAAGCTGATCCAACAGAGATTTGTATGGCCTTCCATGCAGAAAGACATTGCCAAATGGGCACAGTCATGTATAGACTGTCAAAAGTCAAAAGTTCATCGACATACTCGTAGTCCACTGCAGCAGTTTCCCATCACTTCACAGAGATTCGAGCACGTGCACCTGGATATCGTGGGACCCTTGCCTCCATCTGAGGGATATACCTACTTGGTAACCTTCATAGATAGATTTTCTCGTTGGCCAGAGGCAATACCAGTGCAGGATATCACAGCTGAAACAGTGGCACGAACCTTGGTGGCACATTGGATTGCCCGATTTGGTGTCCCTAGAACAATCACTACAGATCAGGGACGACAATTTGAATCCCATTTATTTTCCTCCTTAATGAAAATTTTGGGCATGCATCGTATTCGCACCACCCCTTACCACCCATCAAGCAATGGACTGGTAGAGCGATTTCACCGGACTCTTAAGCAGGCCCTAAAATGTCATAACAGTCCTCGCTGGACAGAGACTTTACCTATTGTGCTTTTGGGTCTCCGTGCCACATTTAAAGAAGATCTTGGTGGTACTTGCTCCGAAATGCTGTATGGAACAACACTGTCCTTACCAGGGGAGTTTTTGGAACCTTCGAAAGAGGAGCCACAAACAGACCCAGCGTCTTTCTTACAGCAGCTGTGCCATACCATGCGAGATATTGCTCCAACTTCTACGTCTTTCCATGGCAAACCATCATGTTTTGTGCATCCTTCATTAGGGACTTGTACCCATGTTTTTGTACGTAATGACTCAGTCAAAGCACCATTGACACAGCCATACAATGGACCTTATTGTGTCACAAAACGTAGTGCCAAACATTTCACCATCCAAATAAATGGAAAAGAATGTGTAATTGGTATAGACAGACTTAAGCCAGCCTTCCGAGCTCAGGATGACATTCCGTCAGCACCGCCTGCTGGGGCTACAGACAGTTCCCATACTCCTACACCTAACTTAGGGGAACCGACAAGTGTGGTACCAAGTCTACCTCCAAACCCAACTACTCGTTCCGGTAGAGTTGTCCGGTTCAATCCGCGATATTTGTGATGGTTCAGTACTTACAGTACTTGGGGCGGAGTACTGTGGCGGTTAACTGTAACCACCAACTGGTGATTGACTGATAAACTCACATTCTGACATTTTAACTGTAACTGTAATAACATGGCTAATCATTAACTGCAACTGTAATAACATGCTAATCATTAACTGCAACTGTAACAACATGCTGACCATTAACTGTAACTGTAACAGCAACTTAAAAATAATGTTTTTCAATGTGAGCTAGCGTGCGTTACCGGTACGTTGCATGCACGATGTATAAGAAGTTCAATTCTGATCATTTTTCTTAATATATTATTATTTTTAGATGCTTTGAGTCCTTATTATTCATTCAATACTTTGAGATGCTTGATCCATTTATCTGAAAGCATACGACTACAATGGTGTTACAAAACCATAACTTTCTTATTTTCGATGAATTTTCACCGAATTCAGCAGATGCTCTTTCAATTTCTGCTCGTTGTTTCACAATTGTAGCTAGTGTCGACGTGGAGATTTTAATGCGTTCTGCTAAAGCGTTTTGTGACCCAATGTTCTTGTCATATTCGCATAAAATGTTTAGCTTTTCGTTCAACGAAAAACGTTTTCGTTTCCGACAATCTGCCATGCTTCACTAAGTTTTAATAATCAAATGTGTTCTTCAAGCCAAGCGTCCAATACATCTCACTTCTCTCAAGAAAGAAAACAATTGGTAGGTAAAATTTTTTAAACTGTTCACCCTGCCTTATAAGGTGGGTAGAGATAAGAAAGGAATTTCCTGTCATGAAAACCGCGCAACAGATTGCATCATCGAGCAGACATCTGCAGCTGTGATGACTCATCTGCAGCTGTGAGGCTAAGCACTTCTCCATCGAAAATTGATGATCATAAGACAATTTTTTTCTATTAAAGACAAGATGACTATGTCATTTGGAAAGCAATCCAAAATTTTTCTAACCTAAGAAAAAAAAATTTTGGCAGTTGAAATAATTCGTTAATTCGGGGTTTATTGTTCGTTAAATAGGGGGTTTTGCCTTCATTTTTGTTAATTTTCGTTCAAAATTCGTTAAATCGCGAAATTCGGTAAATCGGGGTTCGGTAAATCGGGGTCCGACTGTATATATAATATATACCTTTGATTTTAAAGTTTAATAAAAAGTATGTGTTTTAATTTTTACTAAGTGTGTAAGTATGATTATACATACATCTTTGTAATAGGATTTTTTTTTTTTTTTTTTTTTTTTTTTTTTAATGCTGACAGATGGATGTAAGGAGTTTGTGTGTAAAAAAGATGAACCATGTCAGTTTGAATATGGAATGACAGTTTGTAAATGTGTTGAAGAATTTAAAAAAAGTCAGTGTGATGAAGGTAAGTTTATGTTTTTCTTCAGATTATATATGTATATTCTTAATTGTGGAATATTTGAATTCTTTTCCTTTGGTTTTTCAGAGTGATAAGACCATTATCATTATTCTCTCAAAGAGACAACCTTATTCTCACCACAAAATATATAATCTATATCTCATTATATAGTAGCCCTATTCTCTGCTCAAATGGCTCTGTTTTACCTGATGTTATTTTCATGAAATTGTCAGCGAAAATACTGCCGATTTATGGCAGTTTCTGTTTGAATGCTCATGAAATTTCTCTACTGCAGTCTTTCACTTTCTAAAAGACTAGCAGGCTTTGCCCACTTCGCTGGTCATTATATTGAAATGAATTCTCAAAATACCATACCATAATAATAATTTTAAAAAATCATTGAAATCAGTCAAAATCTAAGTTAAAGTTCTCGCTATCCTTGGTAGCGGTTTTCCCACTTACCACTCTTTGAGTCTGGAGCAACGATGCCTTCGGTAGCACCTTGCCTGCATTTTACTCCCCCTCCCTTGCGCAGGGTTGCCAACTGCTCCGATTTCTGCGGAGTTTCTCCGAAATAATTTAAAAACTCCGCAATTCCGCAAAGTAATGTTTATGCTCCGCAAATTCAGTCTTGACCACCTAACTAAATATTTTTTATTGAATACATGAAACTGAATAGTGGCAGACACCGAAAAAAAAAACAATTTTTCTTTTTTCTTTCTTTTTTTTTTAAGAACCACACGCTTCACCGTACAATACTCATAAATAAATAGTAAAGAAAAAAAAAGAAAGAAAGAAAACATTCTAGTGCTAGGCATTGCGTAATCGAAATATTGCTGGCTCAGAACGGGAACAAGTATTTGTTTACATTAGCTAAGAGAGTGTTTAATTAAAACCACAAGCTGAAAGGGGGGGGGAGAAAGAAACTGAATGCTATGGTTATGCGGTGTTTTGATTTTCATTTAAACTATATCAATGTTTCAGTTATCTTAATGCTTAATAGGTCTTTAAAAAAATTGTTTATTTTAATTATTTATCGATAAAAATAATGGATTCAAAGCTACTGAACTTTAAGGCCGATTGACAACGCTTTATTTAAGATTTATTTGAAATAATTATGCATTTATTTTATCATTCACTTAAAGCATTAATGATTTATTATTATATCTTCATTTGTATCTGGGGGGGGGGGATGGGGAATAAGTAAACAAATTATGACCAATAATCTGCAAAATTCTAAAGTTTACAAAACATATGGTCCCAAGCTATGTAGATTAGAGGGAGTTGACTCAGAGATGAGATCATTTACACATTTATATGAATATCGGAGATTTTGTTTTTAGATTTTTATGTGATAGTATAATAATTATTTTGACATTCATGAAAATTGTTGGAAATTTAATTTTTTCTTCCCCTTCGTGCTTTCTTTTTTTTTTTTTTTTATGTAACTGAATAATCTACTTTCATATATTGTCTTTATTTATGTATGGAAAATAACCATTATGCAAAAAACAAATTACTTTTGGGGTTTTAAGCTTATATTCAGACTTAATCGCATTTCCCATTCTTATCTCTCTTCACTGTTTTGCTAAATATATTTGATTATCAATAAATATTTCTTAATTTCATATTATTGTTGTTAATTTATGTTTGTTAGTGGTTTCTTTCTTTCTTTCTTTCTTTTTTTTTTTTTAATGTATTTTTAAAATTGCTCCTCAAAGTAGCCAAAATGCTCCTCAAAATTTCTCTGAATACTCCTCAAACTGTTTTTGAAAAGTTGGCAACTCTTTCTTGCGGGTAAAGTGGAAAGATTTGCAAAAATCACATCAAAGTGCATGCACTTAATCAACACCCACGTACCAAAATTTACCATTCTAAGGTGATAATTTCACAAAATCCCTTTATAGTTCCATATTGCATACACATACAAAGCCGACACATTAAAAAATCAAGATCCTGAAATTATTTGAAGCAGAGTTATGTTTTAAAACATGTTTTTTAGTGTGTGTGTGTGTGTGTGTGTCCCGTATTTTTTTAGCCCCATTCAAGGTTGAAGAAACTTTTCAAAATCGCTTTATATTATGAGTTAGATACATGTAACTGACCCACACATCAAAAATGCCCTTCCTAAGATAATTTACTGCAGAGTTATGCATGAATACATGTTTATTGCTCCCCTCGCCCCTAAGGGGTGATAGGGTGGAATTTCACAAAATCACTTTGTAGTGTGTGTTGAATAAGCGTAAGCGAGACTACACATAAAAAAATTGCCTTTCTAGGATAATTTTGAACAGAGTTACGCATGGAAACATGTCCCCTCCCCAAACCTTCAAAGGGGGGGGAGTAGTATGGAATTTAAAATAATCCCTTTGTAGTTTGTGTTAAGAACACATAACCAGCCTGCACATAAAAAATCGCCTAAGATAGTTTGGAGCAGAGTTGTGCATGGAAACAGGATTTTGCCCCCCACCTCCAGGGTGATAAGGTGGAATTTTACAACATCCCTTTGTAGTGCATGTCTTGAGCATATATAACCAATCGACATATCAAAAAATCACTATTCTGAGATAATTTGGAGCAGAGTTATTCTTAAAAGCATTTTTTGCCTTCCCTGCACCCTTAAAAATGGGGAGAGGGAAATTTTGTAAAATCCCTTTATAGTGCGTGTTGGGAACGCATAAACAACCCACACGTAAAAATTAATCTTACTGAAATAATTTGAAGTAAAGTTGTGTGTGTGTGCTTGGAAACATGTTTTTGCCCCTTATCCCCAAGGGTGAGATAGGATGGAACTTTACAAAATCCCTTTGTTGTATGCGTCTTGAAAATGCATAATCAATCGACATTAAAAAATCGGTATCCTGAGATAATTTAGAGACATAAAAATTAATCTTACTGAGATAATTTGAAGCTATGCTTAAAATTATGCTTTGAGGTTCGTAAAATTATGCTTCAAAATGTGTTTATCCTCCTCCACCCCAAGGGGAGAAAGGGAGGAACTTTCATAAAATCCCGTTACAATAGGTGTTGGACACACATGAATAAGCCACACACTAAAATTTGTGACCTCAGTTTATGTAGATTTTCCCAGATGAATTTATACTCATGTTTTTTGTCTCCCCTCGCCCCCAAGGGGCAGTAGAGTGGAATTTCACAAAATCACTTTGTAGTGTGTG
Source organism: Salticus scenicus (assembly GCA_963930645.1). Lineage (NCBI taxonomy): Eukaryota > Metazoa > Arthropoda > Arachnida > Araneae > Salticidae > Salticus > Salticus scenicus. Next base: position 234,223,807 of record OZ005652.1, read on the forward strand.
TTGAATATGCATAAGCAGTCCACACATAAAAAATTGCCATTCTATGATAATTTTGAACAGCTACGTATGGAAACACATTTTTTACCCCCAACCCTCAAAAGGGGGGGGATAACACGGAATTTCAAATAATCGCACTTTAGTTTGTATGTGTTGAGTATGCATAACCAATCCACATATCAAAAAATTGCTTTCTTGAGATAATTTGGAGCAGAGTTACTCTTTAAAATGTGTTTTTGCTCCCCACCCAGCTTAAAGAAGGGAAAAAGGGAATTTCACAAAATCCCTTTATAGTGCATGTTGGGAGCGCATAACCAGCCCACGCATAAAAAATCGCCTAAAATAGTTCAGAGCAGAGTTGCACATGGAAAAATGATTTTGCTCCCCCTCCCCTCCCTGGGGGTATAAGGTGGAATTTTACAAAATCCCTTTGTAGTGTGTATCTTTAGCACACATAACCAATCTACATATAAAAAAATCGCTATTCTGAGATAATTTGGAGCTTTTATAAGCGTGTTTTCCACCCCTACATGGGGAGGGAGAAATTTCGTAAAATTCCTTTATAATGTGTATTGGGAACGCGTAAACAACCCACACATAAAAATTAATCTTACTGAGATAATTTGAAGCAACGTTATATCTATATGCTTGGAAATGTGTTTATCCCCCCCCACACACACACACACCCTCAAGGGAAGAACTTTCACAAAATTCTGTTACAATGGGTGTTGGACACATGTAAATAAGCCACACACTAAAATTTACGACCTTAGCTCCTATAGATTTCCATGGACAAATTTAGTGCTAAAAGGGGAGTCAAATTTGCCCCCTCGTAACCCTCCCCCCCCCCACCCCCCCACCCACAAAAAAAAAAAAGAGTTTTTTGAAATATCTTCAAGAAGACACTTGGTGTTTTTTTTTACATCTTTGAGCTATTACTGGTGGAATTTTACTCGAAAATCCGTACTTTGCTAAATTTGCTTCCGAAAATTATTTTTACCCCTTCTCCCCCTTAAAAATCCAAAATTCCAAAATCAAAGAAAATGATTTTTTTGTATTCAAGTCTTGTCTCCCCATCTGCAATTTCTTCACCGTGAAGTAATTTGGAGCCTAGTTATACTTATAAAGGTGTTGCCTTCTCTCTCCCTCCCAGGGGGGGTGGGGGGGTATTTCACAAAAACCCTGGGGGTCAGGGACCTAAAATCAATCTGCTCACCAAACTTTGTGACTGTATCTCTCATAGAATCGCCACAGCTGTGTTGAGTCAGAGATCAGTGAATCAGTGAGTTTACTCTTTTATATATATAGATGAACCCACCATTGAAGCAGTCCTTTTTGACAGGCTACATTTTACCACAAATTTTTGTGAAAAGGACGTAGTATGCACAATGAGCTCCATCCTTTTGCTTTAAATATGTGAGCCATTTCTATCTTTGAAGCCAAAAATTGAGATTTTAATTTTTTCTTTTCAAACTGCATTACCAATTGTTAAGAATTGTGTGTGCCAGAAACTTGAATGATGCTTCTGGCACAAACAGTGCGTTTTTTACACTTTATATTTCTTTTTGTCTATGACTTTTACAGGTACATTTGAACCTGATTTACACACTTACCTTAGGCAAGCCAATATTGAATGGAATTTTTTAAAAAAATTACTTTTTGTGCATGTTATAGCTTTTTTTTTTTTTTTTTTAATCTGGGGGTGGTGGTCTGGATCCCCCCCCCCCTCCTTTGTCTATGTGCCATTGTCTGTGTATATTGTCTGAACACATTATTATTCTACTTTATTTTCAAAGACAAACATTGTGGTAAAAAATAAAATTTTTCATGGATCTTGAATAAGTTTCTGCAAGAAGTTATGTTTCGTCAGGGAAAAAAAAATTATTTTTGTATTTTTACATTCAAATAAGTATCTTCATATAAGTTAATAATTTCTCCTAATTTTTGTTAAAATAATTTATATGGTATTTTATTTTTCACATTATTTTATAGGGGATGATAAAATTCTATTGCCATCAGTTGTAATTGATCAAGAATTTATTTATTTTCCTCACACTGTTACAAAGGAGGATCCTAGTATCTATGGCAAGTGGTTAATATTTACGGATGGTAATCTTAGATTACAAGATCATCTCTGGATCCAACTGCAAAATTTGATTCAAAGTAAACTTTTAATTCTTCTTGAATCCTCAACTGCTAAAATGTGTGATAATCGTGGTCCATATCAAGGAGTGATCAAGTGCTACACTTCTAAAAACATAAGTGTAATAAAATGTGCTGGAGTTGCAATACAGAGTATTCTTAATGATCAGACAATTTTGAACTTTAAAACAAATGAAGCTACTCAAAAGAACTTGTACAGAGGCTGTCATAGCAGATTTATTATAAAATTCATGATTACAGTTAATGGAAAGTTATATAAGAAAGATAAACTTTGTCGATGGACACAAGTAAGAGTATACATAATATATATATATATTAATTCCCAGTTGATAAACTTTTATCCTTTTTCTGTTTATTTGATAATTATTAAAATGCACTAAGGAAATATGCAATTTACATTTCCAAGACTAGAAAAAACTCCAGTGTATTTGGTGTTAATTTTCTATAAATTAAGAACAATTTAATACTGAAACATGCTATACACTGATTTTTAGTAAAATCTATGTTAAAAATACTTATAAATGTATAAATAACTTACATTAATTTTTTAGTTGATGTTTTAAACCTGGCCTGTCCAACCCAAAACATTTGATGGACTACATTGAAAATCTATTTTATTCAGGCGGGGCCGCACGGTATGTACCGGGTGTCCCATATTTTAAAAATTCATAACTATTGAAGGAATTGGTAGGTTTGAACGCAGTTTACGAAAAAATTATTCTCATGAAGGGAGATTTTTTGGTAAAGAAAAAAATTTTAGTTAAAATTTCCATCAATAGAGGGTGCTGTATGTGAGCAAATCACAAATTTCTATAAAAAAGTATATTTATTTTCCTGTAAATGTTCACATGCATATAATTCCTACTCTGTCTTCGCCATCACCACAAATTACACTTTACAACAGGCCTACAAAATTGAAGTTGACAAAATTTGATTTGATGATTTTAGCTGAATTTTGTTTTTTTATGTGCTGAAACCAAAAATGCAACCCATTTTTCTGTATCACGTACAGTTTTTTGTCAATACAGGGTGCTTACCGACACATCTTACATATACCATCATAACAATAGGTTGGTTAGATGGTTATTATGGTTTTACGTCACACTAGTGTTGCGCTATTACAACAATAGGTATCCATGATTAATTAATCATGAAAACATGCTTTAAAACTTACCATATAATTATATTGGGGGAAGAGTAATGGAAGAAATTATATTGGTAGGCACCCTGTATTGACCAAAATCTATACGTGATACAGAAAAACTGACTTCATTTTCGGTTTTAGCACACCAAAAAACATGAAGATCAGTCAAAATTATAAAATCAAAATTTTACATGTCGACCTGTGTTATAGCTTCAGTCTCACGAAAAACTCTTCACCAATAACGCGTTATCCACCAAGTCAACATCGCAATTAAAACTTCATGTTTGCACAAGTAGGAAGCAAAATAGAAAACAAAATGTGTTAAGCCTCAAACCGTGTAATTTATAGTCATTTGTATATTTCTCATTACTTGTTCATGCAGCGCCCTCTATCGACGAAAAAATTAAAAATTTTTTCTTTACCAAAAAAAAAAAAAATCCCCCTTCACAAGAATAACTATTTTGCAAACCTTGTTCTATTTTACCAATTTTTTCAATTTTTATGATTTTTTAGAATGTTTACAGTCTTATGGGACACTCAGTATATAGGTTTCAAAATGTATAAATTATGTATGTATATATATATATTTTCTGAGGGAGGGCAGGTGAAGACTCTGAGCAGGATACATTAATTCATAGCTGTCAAGTCTTCTTGATTTTTGCAGTGACAGACCGATGACTCACGAGGCCCGGGGCGAAAGTCTCACTGGGCCCCTTAATTTGAGCCTCTCCTATATTGAGGCCCCCCTTGTACTTCATTTAAATACCTAATTATTATTATAAAAATACATTTAATTATACAAATAATTAAAGTAAACCTTACTTCTACTCCTCGTGTGTTATGCCTGAATCCTTACGGGAGCCCTTCCCCCCCCCCCCCTTCGTCAGAGGCAGCTTCGCGGTGGCTTGCTTGCTCAGTGATAGTCTTCCTTCATGTGGCTCTCAAAGTCCAATACCAGTTAAGGTTAAGATCTTGTGCCATGTCGTTGCCATTGCAGATAAAAGGGTTTGACAAAATTTCAATGGTTTCATGATTTGCAGCGTAAGTTGTGTTGTTATAGTCTGCAAGTTTACGAGTTTCGCTGAATTTGATGTTAATCAGTTCTTTCATGTTAGTTTTGATAAGGGCAGTGGTTATTTTTCCAAAATTTATATCTGCTATGTGTTCTTTAATGCGGTTCGTGACTTTTCACTTTGTCATGCCGACGTAGTAACCAGTGTTTTTGTTTTCATTTGTAAACGGGATGCTATAGATACCAGAAGTTTCGAGAGGATTAATTTTATCTTTTTCGTTACGTATTGATTGATAAATTTATCAATTCTTCCACTAAGAAGTTGACAGTTATGTTAATTTAAATCATTTTCATTTATAAATTAACAATAGAATCGGAAAAAAATTTATAAGTATACATTTATAACTAAAATATAAAGAAGGATTGATGGATCTAATAATATTTCATTACAACAGTGTGATTCTCTAGCTACTATAACCATTGAATGGCATTTTCACTTCGAAAAGTCTGAATGAATTTATTAATTTTTAATGTGTTAAAAAAAATTGTCAAACATTAAATATCATTAGTCTTATTGCGGGCTGCAAAAATATACACAACAGATCGCATGCGGCCCAGGGGCTGCAGATTGGCCACCCCTGTTTTAAACCATACTTACTGTAAATGAAGGTATAGTATAAATTATTTTAAACTAATTATTAAAAATACTTTAAGTGTTTTTTATAGGCAAGATACATCTTCATAGATATATCTTCACTATTACTCTTAACCAGTGGCGTATTCTCTGGGTATGCTAGGCATGCGCCGCATACCCACTAAAAACTATCTAAACTTTAAACAGAATTTATTTAAAAATAAATTATTTGAACTAATTTTGTTAAACACTCGCTTCCATTTATACAGTATCAATCATTCAGTTCTGAAAAATTATAGTGAAAGGAAATTTCTTCTGTTACATTATTCCTGGATAAATCAGAGTGTTTTTTTTTTTTTTTTTTTTTTTTTTTTCCCTTACTATTGTCGTTACTTTCCTCCGGCTTTGTTTAGGCAAGGCTGAACTGGATCTGACGCTCCTTGGAGCGTCGGATCCAGTTCAGCCTTGGTTTAGGAGACATCTGCTTACCAGTATCGTCCCGGAGATACCCTCCCTCTCTTCTGCTGACCGGTTATTGCTTAGGTCATGCTGCCTTTGTAAAGCATGCCCTGATATAGGGATTTTTTGCTATTTGAGGGAATATTCAACGTCCCTCTAATTTTCACTCGTAGAAACTACAAGGGGAGTTCCGCTGTATAAACGACCCAAGGCATGCTACCCTAGGAGAGCATATTCTGGAGTTTGGGGGTATTTTTTAAAGCGTAGGGATTTTGTTACCTTCGGTAGAGATGTTCGCATAGAGGAGAGACTGACTGATTGATAAATTAAAACGTATACTTTATTTTACAATAGAGAGGAAAAAAAAAAAAAAAAAAAAGAATTGATTTGAAAATGATGATTAAATTGCAAAATAAAATTTGGATAAATTTCCAAAAGTTGTTTTATGTGCCAGAAAAGTTGCTTTTTTTATGTATTTATTTATTATTATTATTATTATTATTATTATTTTAAATCTAAATAACTTATTCTAAGCGAAGACTTCCGCCAGAAATAAAAGTATGTACAAATTTTGTTTATTCAATAATATGAATAAAGCAAAATGTTTTCTTCATGTGTGCCTGTATGCGCTATGAAGGTCAGGCCACTGAGGCAGATTTACAAAAAAATAGCAGATGCGTAGCTTTGATCGTGTAGGTCTGCATAGAATTTTTTCTTTCTTTTTCTTTTTTTTTTTTTTTGTGTGTGTGTATGTGTGTGCTTATTTTCTTTCCTTATTTTCAAATCTGAATTTCTTAAATTAGTTATTTTATTTGTTTATTTATTTATTTTGGAATGTTCTTTAATTTTTCTGCTTTTTTTTTCTTAAATTTTATTTAAATTGCGTGTTTTTTTTTTTTTTTTTCATCCATCTGCATTTCTTATAAAGGACCGCTATTCTATTTATTTTTCCTTCTTTCGCATTAAGTCATGCAATCACATATTTTTTATATGATAAAATTTTAATACTGTTTATTTTTCTTTCTTTCTTTCTTTTTTTTTAATACACATAATAGTTGCGTTTTCAAAAATTGTTTATATAAAGGCGTAATACCCTCTTTTGAAGAAGAATATTTATTATTTTTAATGTATTGTTTCTATCGAAATCAAATGGTAATATTATAGAGAGAATTAAACTTATTAAATTTTTAACTTTATTAAAAATTGTAACAATTAACTTCTTGTGTAAGAACTGTCAGAGATCAGATAAGCACCTACATTGAAACGCTCGCTTAAGGTGCTGCCAATAGCAGTGGGGTCCTCAATCTGACATAGTGTGGTCGTGGAAGACACAGCAGAAAGCAGCGAACACCTGAAGCCAAGTTTTCAGTGATTTCAGTGGATTTTTTCTGCCGGTTCTCACTATTTGTTCTTTCTTTCTTTTTTTTCTCTTTTTTGTTTCTAAAGTGATATAAAAATTTGTGATTAAATTTCTTTGAAAATTCATTTAAATACAGCGATCAATGAAGCGACCAAATGGGCCTTCAATAAGTTAATATAAGAGTCCTTTAGATATATGATATATCTAAAATTACCAAGAAATTGGAGGCCCACCAGCGGCTGAATGGTTCTGCTCTCAAAGTTGGTAGATGGGAAGTGTTGGGTAACCCTTTACGACCTGAAACTTTTTTAGTAGAAATTGAAAGTTTTGTTAGTTTCCCCTAGTTGATAGGATCATATTTGACTGAGTAAAAAAATATTAAAAGAAATACCTGTTGTTAGATTAAGCCTTGCGAGCACCCACACAATTTTGTAGATTCAGCCTTACTGAAGACATTTTTAACTAAACCTACACAGTTGTGTAGGTTTAGATTGTATGAATAAATATCTAAACATAACAGTTTAAGCAAAAACTATTGTTATTTATTAGGATACTTTTAATCCGTCACATTGAAAATGTTTGAAACAATTTTTGTTTTTGAAAAGACAAATATATGTCACATTTTTCACATCTCACTCTGGTATGGCTGGTACAGTTTTGCCACCTACACTTTTTAGTAGTTTTAAGATCATCAAAACAAGGCCGGTTACTTGTTGCATCTAACCTCTTACTTTCAGAAGGTAGCTTTTTGAGTAGATTGTAAAATTTTGATCTACATGACTGAGCAACATCATCTTCAATCTCCTCTTCTTTGCTGGCACTGAGGACCAGTGTTGCCAGATCTGGCAGATTTTTTAATCACTAATCACCAACAATTTTTAATTGTAATGTTTGCCTAATCACTTTGAAGATTGTTTGGCTATTATGTATATCAAATATCACTGCTCAAAAATTATTGATGATTATTGAATAAGAATTCCGCCATATCTGGCAACATTGCTGAGGACAGCCCATGATCTCTTCTTGTTTGGTAGTCGTACAGTCGGTAACAAAAGTGTCTGAACACTAGCAAAAATTCCTATGTAAAAAAAGTACACTTCATACGGTTTTGTTAAATAAATCCTTGTCAAATCCTGTTCTTAGTCAGTGTAAGAATACGATTCGATAAGGATTTATTTAACAAAACCGTATGAAGTGTACTTTTTTTGTAGGAATTTTTGCTAGTGTTCAGACACTTTTGTTACCGACTGTACATCCAACAGTCTCTCAGCCACACATAGACAAAACGATAATAAATCAAGTTTGTTTTTACAGCGTAACTTGTTTGCTTTGGTATCTCATACAGAAACCATGAATTTACCACAGCCAGATCAAGGAAGTAAATCGTTGTTTTCCATTTTCACTTCTTTGTTTTAAACCAGGTGCCTACATTTGCTGGAAAATGTCCACCCCCCCCCATTGATGTCTCGTAATTCAAATGCATCAAATATTGTCTTCAGGCCATCTAAAATCCGAAGAATAGTGACGTGTGCATATTATTCTTGAAGTGGTAAATGCCAGACTTGCACAATTGCGTAGATTGCTAGTTTTTCCAATTTTTTTAAAGCCTAATTAATATTATCAAGGCTAAAAAGCTCAGCCCACTAGCATTTAATAGAATCTATGAAAAATATTTATAAAAGTATCAATGACTGTAATTAATAATTTTTTAATTGAAGTTTTAAACCATGCTCACCTTAAATGAAGGTATAAATTATTTTTCAAACAAATTTGTTTTTTGAGTAAACTATGACAGTATGACTTCAGAGCATCCACTAACATAGATTATTATATTATCGTTATTGTTATTTCATGTTAAAGAAATTAATTTGTTCTCTATTAATGATTTTATCTTTAGATCACTGATGCTGAGTATCAGAATTTTAAATTTGATGAAGAATTTTCAGATAATGCCCTCAATCAAGATTTTGCATTCACCAAAAGAAGCCTATTAAGATCAGGTATTTTTGTGTTTCAACAAATATTTAAAGAAAGGGTATTATTGCCCTTTTCAAACGTTAAATAGTGCATATTTCTTAAATAAAAGTTTTTTTTTTTTTTTTTTTTTTTTGCAAAATTGTAATAAAGGCTGATAATTTGTTATTAGAGCATATTGAGTAGTCCTTTTTTACTTATATCCAGAAGTTATAGAAAAAAATAAATATTCAAAAAGTATTGATCGTATGGCTATGCAGTTTTTACTGAAATGCACAGAATGACACGGGATTTTTTTAGGTAACAAAGACTATAAATATTCAGTGTGATTGTCAGAATTGTGTACTGGGACACACACACACAATAAGATTTTTTTTTTTTTTTTTTTGATCAATTATATCTGTTTCATAATTGAAATTTAAATCAATTTTCAGACTAATAATTGGTGACTTTAAGTGTTAATTTTCTATAAATATTTTCACTTATTCAATTTTATTTATTATTATTATTATTATTATTATTTTTTTTTTTTTTAATAAATTAATTTTTTGATTCATTTTGAAAGAAACATTAAATGAATTTACACATATTTTAGTTTTATATTTGCAGGCCTTGTCCATCTTGCTTGTCACTATTTTTAAGTGAATTCTCAAAATTCCATATCATTATCATAAAAATCTCAAATTCTTATATTTTAGTTCTTCTTTGTCACTTCGGACTAGAACACAGAATGTTATTTTCTGTTTCTACTTAAACAGTTACTATCAGCAATTCTGAACAGACAATAAACGCTTGAGGATATTGTGAAACTCTATTGACATTTTTAGGGATGAAACGGATATCCGGTATCCGGCCTATCCGGCTGAGTTTTAAATATCCGATGGGGTACCGGATATCAGCAGTCCGGATACGGATATCCGGTAATTTTAAGCGGATATCCGGAGAAGAAAATTCAAGCTTAAATTCCCCTCAGATGAAAAAATTGTGACTTTTTTTTTTTTTTTTTTTAGATCAGTTATAGCTTGTAAAGGTTAAAAAAAATGCGAAAGTCGAATTTGGCCTCTTTAGCAAACAAATTTAGCAAAAAGTAGCTTCAAGTTTAAGAGATATAGAAAGACTTTTTTAATTTTGTGCAGAGTTAGCTAGGATTTTCCAGAGTGATCTATAACATTCCCCCTAATCTTCCCCATAACAATAAAAAGAGCTGTTCATTGTTGTTCCTGAACAAATAATATTCATCCTCTGCAGTGCATATAACTCTGTTTTCATGACTTTTGTTTAATAAGTTGAGAATGTTCAGTAATATTGTTAGTCTTGGAAGTAAAAGTTGTTAGATTGTTTCGAGAATGAGTCAAATAACGTGCATTTATTGACTAGAACCTGCCTGTTTATTTACAATCCACTTTTCCCTACACAAGAAAGTTGTTTTTGTGACCATATACATTAATAAAATCAGAGTTTTGTCTGTAAATTTGTCGGAATCGAAAAATTTTGCGATATCTTCACGTTTCACACCCCATGAAAGCCGAAAATGACTTCAGAAAATTTTGCCTGTGTGTGTGTGTGTGTGTGTCATCGTGTCCGTCGCTTTTTTTTGTCCGGGCATCACTTGAGAACGGCAGGACGGAATTCAACGGTGCTTGGCAGGGATTTAGGTCTTCACCCAACTTAAAATTATATCTATCAACTTTTCAGAAATTCCCCCCCCCCCCCCGTTCCCCCCTGGGGGGTAAAAGACTAAAACACGTTTGTCCGGGCATCACTCGAGAACGGCTGGACGGAATTCAACGGCGCTTGGCAGAAACTTAGGTCTTCACCCAACATAAAATTATATCTATAGAAATTTTCAAAATTCTGATTAGTGTTTAAATTGTGGGTAAAAACGCCTGCGCATGCGCCATAAATATTTTTTCACTAAAACGCTTTGAATGGAAAAATAAAATGCAAAAATAAATTTTTAAGATAAAGACTTTTTTTATTCGCGTAATTCGAACTATAAATTATGAAAAGATTGAAATGTGCCATCTGAGTTTCATACTTTAGTTAATTTTAAAACATCTAATTGTCGTATCGAAAAACTGTTTACACCCCAGGATTCAGAAAAATCACCTCTTTCATTTGGTACTGAATTTGTAACGATAGGTCTGATACTTCTAATTTATTTTCCCCTTTTACCGTTTTTCCGTTGCCACTTAAATTTCATACTTTAGTTATTTTTTAAAAATCTAATTGTAGCATCAAAAAACTGTTTGCACCCCTGGATTCAGAAAAATCACCCCTTTCATTTGGTATCAAATTTATAAATATAGGTCTGATATTTCTAATTTATTTTACCCTTTTTCCGTTTTCAACGCGGATTCGGTAAAAGGTTTTATATTTATAAATATGCATTTATATATATTTTTATTTTCGAGAAATAAAATGAAATATTTTTAATTTCACATGAATAATAATAATAATTAGAGAGAAAAATACCTGCAAATGTTGGAGATTTTTTTTTTTTTTTATGAGGAATTTGCACGTAGATAAATATTTTCATAGAGATATTTGGCATTAGTTTAATGTTTTTATTTAATTAAGCAGTACCATAGAATAATAATAAATTATTCTATGGTATTATTCTTATGGTATGGTTCTTATTTCCTTTATTATTATTCTATCAGCAGTACTTTTCTTTCCTGCAGTAAAACAAAATTTTTTGTTGTTATTATGTACCTTATGAGGGTTTTTTTTATGTTCTCACATTAATTGTAAATGATTATAATTTGGATTTTATTAAGATTTTTTATTTTTATTTTGTAAATATCAGAAAAGATTTTTTATTTTATTTTACTTTATTATTTTATTTAATTAATTTATTTATTTTGTGTATGGAACAGCTTTAGTATTGGATCCCTTTGGCAAAATTTGAAATTCGGAACCGACGTAGCTCGGACGTTCCTCGCCAAGATCTTTAATTATACAATTGAGACAGCCAATTCAGTTCATCGCAAAAATGGCTTAAAATATTTAAATTGTCCAAAGGGGTCCCATACTAAAGCTGTTCTTTTTGTATTTATTTATTTGTAATATTTTCTATTAAAGACTTCTGTGGTCATGAAATTTGGTGCGTAAATTGTTTGTTTGCATCCGGCACTTATTGTAACTGGATTTCACAAAATTCGAAATACCCCCCCCCCCTTCTCGGAGTCGGAGGACAATAAACGGTATAACTTCAGTATAACCAAACAGCTGAATTTGGCGATTTTTCTTTGACGCCATTTTGAAAGATAACAATGTCGTTCTGGACTGTTTGCGATATAATATGGCAGCCTAATATGTTTATTTTGGATTTATGATTTTATGTTTTATGATTTAGATTATGATTTTATCATTTATCATATATGATTTATGATTTAGCCATAATCGCCAACAAAAAATCGCCAAATATCGTTGTGGGGTTATACTGAAGTTGTTCCCAATAAACATGTGTAAAAACATGTTTTTCCGTTTGAATTCACTTTGAATTATCTTAGAATGGCGAATTTTGGTGTGCGGATATTGATTAAGTGTACGCATTATGTACATTAGTGTGATTTTGCAAAACTTCGAACTCACCCGCTGAGGAAGGGGAAGTAAGAAGTGGGTAAGTTGTGCCGAAGGCAGTGGGGACCCATACTGGATATTGATTAAGCGTACGCATTATGTACATTAGTGTGATTTTGCAAAACTTCGAACTCACCCGCTGAGGAAGGGGAAGTAAGGAGTGGGTACATTGTGCCGAAGACAGTGGAGACCCAGACTCCTCACTTTGCGAGCAAGAAAACCTCTACCAATCACAGCGAGAACTTAGGTTATTAATAAAGATATGGGATTTTGACAACTCATTTAAGTTTAATGTTCAGCGAAGCGGGCAAAGCCTGCTAGTATACTTATACTAGCAGACCCTCTGGCATCATTGTCTGTGCCATTACCTATTCAATTAAACGTATCATCTACCTATTCGACTTGGATTTTAAAAAATAAGCACTGCAATTTATATAAATGTGCACTTTTAAGGGAATATCTTGCTAAAATACCTTGAATTTAGAATTTCCCATTGCGCTGCATAGATATAGTCCCAAAAATTAAAATAACTTCAAATAGAAGTAATATTTAAATTTTCAGGAAGTCTGTATTTTCATTTTCAGATTGTTAAAGAATAAAAAAAAAAGCTTAATTATTTAAAGTTTATGATTTTGTACATTAGAAAAACTGAACTTACTTTTAATTAAAGAATTTTAATAAATAATCTAAATTTTTTGTTCTTATCTGTACAGAAAATAAAAATATAAAATAAGTTAAAAGCATTTAAATAAACAAAAATATAAATTTGTTTTGAATCATTACTTTCTTCTATATTCAATAGAAGAAAGCATTTTATTCGTAAAAATTTTCAACTTCCCGTTTTTGGTGGATTTATGCATTTTCAGTAAACTAGAATTTTGAACTTGACCGTTTTTAGTAAATGTCTGTCTGACAAAAGTTTTGTGTAGTGTTTCAAGAGTTAATGCACAGAATTTCATATAAATTTATACATAGTTGCGCATTAACAAAAAAAAAAAAGTGCCCATCGACTTTTGGCGCAAATTACTCAGTAGGTGGCGCTGCTATACTGTGATTTCTCCCATTTAAAGGAGGACTATATCTCTTCTACTGTGTGTAATTAAAAAAAGACTAAGTATGTCACAGGTCTATTATGAAATATGTTTATTTAGTTTCTGTGCATATCGACCAATAGGCGATGCTGTTATGCTGCAATTTTCCCGTGAATGGAGAAATTATCTTGGATTTATTTGTGTATAATTACACAAAATTTGGTATGTGAGACGGACGTTTTACGAAACATCATGTTGATTCAATTCTGGTGCATATTGGTCGATAAGTGGCCGTACTATGCTGCAATTTACCCTGTGAATGGGAAGGCTAAATCTCAACATCTATAACATTTAACTGCACTTAACTTGATATGCAAGATAAATAATAAGAGAACGAAAGCTGGCTTAATTTGGGTGTATATTGACCAACAGATGTCGCAGTTGTTCCTCATCTTCTATGATTCTCCTCTTGGCTACATCTCACAATCTTTTGATTAAAATTTCACTAAACTCCATATCTAAAATCTTTATTGTGCGAAGCTATTATTAAGTTTCTTCTGTGCATGTTAAACAGCGTGTAGCTTTGTTATGTAGAGTGATATAAAAGAAAGTTTTGTAATGGCATAACATACTAAGCCATTGAAGCTTTTAGATTTTTTTTTTTTTTTAATGTTTTCTTATAAATGTCTCAAACGAAAATATTGGATTCATAAAAATTTTCTACATCTGGTATTCGCTGGATTTACACATTTTAAGAGGTCCAGAACCTGGTTTGATCAATTTTTAAAAGTTTGTGTGTGTGTGTGTGTGTGACTAAAATTCCGTTCAACTGATGTCAGCTTTATTTAGGTGTATATCAACTGACAAGTGGATCTGCTATTATGATTTTTTCCCAAGCCTATATCTCAGCATCTATTGATTAAAATTGCACCAAACTCCATATCAAAATATTTATTGTGTGAAGCTATGGTTAAACTTTTGCACAATTTAAATAGTAAGTGGTGTGTGATGGCCACAATAAATACGTTTTTTTTTTTTTATGAAAATAATCAACCCTTCAACTATGATAGTATTAGTAAAATATTTTGTTTCATTTTTTTTTTTTTTTTTTTTTTAATACATATCAAACACACATTTTTTAGTACTGTAAAAAATGTGTAAATGATAAGTTTTTGTTTTATAATTCTGAACAAAACCTATATATTTGTGACAAATTGCAAGTGTAGGAATGAGTATGTTAGACTTAAGTTTTATTCTTCATCACAATATTGCACAATTAAATAAAATGCTAAATAAATATGCTTAAGTAAATTATATTTAAAATGTGTTTAAAAGAATAGTATATGAAATATGTTTATATTTTATTGTTTTAAAATAAAGAAAAAGAAAAGAAATATACAACACAACAAAAAGCAAAACTAATGCCGGATATCCGGTCCGGATATCCGTATCCGGCAGGCAAAGGAGCTCCGGATATCCGATAGTTGGTATCCGGCAAAATCACTATCCGTTTCATCCCTAGACATTTTCCCCATCAGAGGGATAGTAAAAATCTCAATCCCTTCTTCTTTTTTTTTTTGTGTGTGATATATGTGAAAATATGTGAAAAAAAAAAAATATTTTGTAGACAGAACAATATTTTTACTTTATTTCGTAGTTTGAAAATTTTAATCGGATTTTGAAAATTTTTAATCGAATTAATGGATCTGATTAATCAGCACAGCCCTACTAACAATGCTTTATCTCATAAAAATATGATTTTTTATTTAATATATGAGAGGATACTGAGAATACTGCACCATTTAGTGGAGAAAAATGTAACTCCTATTTTTTTTTTCTTATGTATACAAAAAAAAAAAAAAAAAAAAAAATCCCGTGCTTTTCTGCACATTTCAGTGAAAACAGCATACTGCTACAATCAAAACTTTTTAAATAATATATATTTTATTTTTCTCTGTGACTTTTGGATCACACGGTATAATATTATTTGAATACTAGATTATTTTAACCTTTGTCTTTTAAGAAATTTGATTATTATTTATTTATTTTATTATTTATTTATTTTCAAAATGCTTCTTCTATAAAAGATTTATCTCAATCAAGAAGGGAAAAAATTACTTTTGAAATGATTATTATTATTATTATTGCTTTTGCTTGTATTATATTGGAAGAAATAACTGTTGCACGATTCAACTTCCACAATGAAAATAAACTATTTAATTGAACCAAAATATATATAGTAGGGAACCAATTATCCAGAATGATTTTTACAAGACTATTCTGGATAACTGGTTTTTCCGGATAACTGGTTGCTCATCACAGCAAGCCTTATTAATCAGAATTTTACAATGCATAAGGTTCTCATTTAAAATAAATATTTTAAATCAAAAATTAACATTTTTTATCAATTACTCAAATTTAAATAAAAGTATTAAAATAATTTTTAATCAAGATAAATTATTAATCAAAATTTAAAATGTGAAAAAAAAAAAAAAATCTTTGAAACTTAACTTTACATAAAAATCAATTTGCCCAAATCCAAGTGTTTTTAAGCATGATTATCCAATGGTTTTAAAGCATTGAATATTACTGAAGATTAGAAAATTAAGACCTGATTTTACAGGCTTTTCTTTTTATTTATTATGAAAATTCATATATCTATTTTTAATGTCCATAAAAGTGCAAAATATTCATAAATTTTTAGTTTTTATTTTAATTGTTAACTCCCTCCCCCTAATAAATAAATAAAATGAATTCAATGCAGGACCATTTATCCCCATTTCACCCAATCCTTTCCAGATAAGTAAAATTATCACCTTTATGATATTGTGTAGTGGCGCCATCTATCGACATTTTTCAGAACCGAAAGCTATTTTTTCAATTTACATTATACAGTAAACTCCCGATTATCCGCGGTGAACGGGGAATGGACAACCGCGGATAATCGAATCAGGGGATAATCCGAAAAATGGTCAAAAAGGGGATATAAATCAACACATAAAGCTTTTGAGCAATACTATTTAATGAACAGTTAAGCATGGCCTACATATACAATTTAACATACTAATAAAAATTTCTACTTACATTTTGCTCTATTTTTTAACAAAAAAATCGGTCAAGCTTTTTTTTTTTTTTTTTAACTAAAACACTTTTTCTTAATTTGCGATTGCAGTTTCTTTATCAGCATTTTGTCACAAAGTGATACATCGTGCTGCTCCTCGAGATATTTTATAAGTCCATCTGCATGTGCTAGAGCTGCGTCGTGGCTCCTCCTCTGCTGAGTTTTATCTCCTTCTTCCTCTTCTTCACTATCTTCTGAAACTGGGTCTAATGCTTGCCCCACAATTTGTTCATCTGTAAGGTGTTCAATACCTGGATCATTGTCGTCACAATTAATCTACTCTTCAATGTTTCCTTCATTGACTTTTTCTCCTCCAGTAACAGATTTAGCTTAAGTTGTCAAATCATGAGCAGAAATTTCTTCCTCCTCTATAAACTCTACTAAAGTATTTTCCACATTTGGTAAAATTTTTCTCCAAGACCTTACCAATGTAGACTGCTTAACTGCCTCCCAAGCAGTGTGTATGCCATAAATTCTGTCAAGAATCGTGTAATATCTCCAAAAGCCTTGAAGGTCATTACTCTCTTCGATCATTTTTTGTAATAAGCTTGTTCTGTATTTTTAAATTCATTTTTAAATTCAGGCCCTTGAGGACCGCGGATAAACCGCAAAGCGGATAATCCGACCGCCGATAATCGGGAGTCTACTGTACTGTAATTTTTAACTTATACCCCCTACCAAATAAATATTGCTTTCAAATAAATATAGCAGAATTAAATGGAATTATTATTTTATTAAATATTTCTTTTACTTTTAATTGTTTGAGATTACAATGCTAAACCATTATTTTTAAAAAAAAAATAATAATTCATTGGAATTTAGTTGTTTGAAAATATAATTCCGGATAACTGGTTTCCGGATAAACGGTTCCATACTGTATAACACATTAAGTATTAAATTTTATGTGCAAAATTCATTGTTCAAATACTCTTAAATTCTTGGGATTCATCTCAAATATAAGTTATTTGAAGCAAATAATTTTTTCTAATGCTCAAACTATTTAAGTTAGTTGGTTGATTGGCTTTTAATGGTGCAAGGTACAAAATTTCGAATAAGATATTCTGCACCAAACTTTTTTCATCGGGATGAGGGATGCCATCAGTGGCGGCTCGTGGCAGGAGCTGCAGAGCTGCAGCCCCCCCCCCCCCCCCCCCCCCCCCAGAAATATTCGAAAAAATTATTTTATCAACTTTCAAAATATTTTGAAAATAAATATTATTATATTGTATAGTATTATGCATATAGAAAAGCAGATTACTTCGTTATCATGAAAAATTATTAAAATGAGGAAAGTTAACCATTTTTAAACGTAATAGCACCTCAAAATTCGTAAAGGGACTGTTCATTCATGCAGCTCCAGAAAAAAGGGATTTCTTTAGGGAAAGAACAGTTACAACCGCCCCTATTCGTTCTCCCTACCAGTTTCGACCATTTGGTTGGAGCTGCATCCGCTGCAGCTCCGATCTGATTAGGGATTTCGGTAATGCTGGAAAAGAACAATTTCCACTTTGTAATCTACGTTTTTTCTTCACAGTTTTTAATGCGGTAATCGCTGTGTTTGACGATTATTTATGTATGAGAGGTTAAAAAATTTAGCATGAAGGTTATTCACGATTACATGAGAAAATAGAAGTCATTTTTATTTATTTTTCAAACAGATTTTTATTTTATATTACATGGAAATTTCGCATGGTTTTTCGGTTTCTTGGTTTGCCAATGGCAGAAACGTTGAATAGACAGAATCTCAATTTTTATATAAATTTTACCTTAAACATAATATTTAAAAATTATCAAGTGTTTAATCGCTTTGTTGATAAGGTTATTATTATAATTATTTTTATTTTATTTATTTATTTATTTTTTTTTTTTTCACTTGTATTTTAGTCACTAATGTTTTTCTATTTTGATGAGAAATATTAGCAGTCAAACCTTTCTTAAAAACACGAGATTACTAAATTTTTAATTTCTGACATTTTTATATAACGAAGTTGGAAAGCATTTATAACTTTGTTTCATCTCTCTTTCTATTTGAGTGAGAACTTTCAGAAATATGCTCGGAAATTTAAACATTTTAATATCCGTTCTTTAGATTGACCACACTATTTTTCCTATATACTTCTTTTACGAGGACACACAAAACATCCAGAATGTACTGCTGGC
Organism: Salticus scenicus; assembly: GCA_963930645.1. NCBI lineage: Eukaryota > Metazoa > Arthropoda > Arachnida > Araneae > Salticidae > Salticus > Salticus scenicus. The sequence goes on from OZ005652.1 coordinate 234,242,447, forward strand.
TTGGATAATATTTCAAACCAAATTAAACTGATATATACTATTCAAGCCTTTTTAAATGTCTAAAGAAAATAGTGTTTTAACATTTGTAGATTTTTTTTTTCTTTTTTTTTTTTTTTTAATGCATGGCAATACAGAAGATGTGCAGCAAATTTTGGAAATTCATTTTTAATTATACTAAGGTTTCATATTTAAATGAAATTTTAGTTTACTGTACCATGTGTAAATTTTAGTTTACTGTACATGTGTGTAAAGTTCGCATTAAAAAAAATCTGGAGTGACTCCACTTGACTTTCCGAACATTCAGTAATTAACAGCTTTGTAGATAAAGTAAAAAAAGAGGAGTTAAACAAACAAAAGAGAGAAAACCATAATAGAGTGTTTGAGTATTTTTCTCCATCTATTACATGATGTTTTATTTAACGCTACTAAACTTTGAGCCCATAGATCATAATGATAAAGAATTTTTCGTTGTGTCCCTGTAAAAACCTATAAATGCTAGATTCACCAAAATGCTTATAGTTAGTGCAACAGTGATTTATAATACTCATATAAATTTTCAGCTCAATTCAATAAGGCGTTTAGATGCTATCGTACTTTTAAAAATTTAGTCCCATAGGCCATAATGATAAAGAATTTTTCTTTGTGTCCCTGTAAAAAAACTGTAAGTGCTAGATTCACCAAAATCTATACAGTTAGTTCAACTGTGATCTATAACATGTGTACAAATTTTTTGCTCAGATTAATAAGGCGTTTAGACGCTATGACACTTTTAAAAATTTGGCCCCATAGGCATAATGATAAAGAATTTTTCTTTGTGCCCCTGTAAAAACCTATAAATGCTAGATTCACCAAAATGCTTATAGTTAGTGCAACAGTGATTTATAATACTCATATAAATTTTCAGCTCAATTCAATAAGGCGTTTAGATGCTATCGTACTTTTAAAAATTTAGTCCCATAGGCCATAATGATAAAGAATTTTTCTTTGTGTCCCTGTAAAAAAACTGTAAGTGCTAGATTCACCAAAATCTATACAGTTAGTTCAACTGTGATCTATAACATGTGTACAAATTTTTTGCTCAGATTAATAAGGCGTTTAGACGCTATGACACTTTTAAAAATTTGGCCCCATAGGCATAATGATAAAGAATTTTTCTTTGTGCCCCTGTAAAAAAACTATAAGTGCTAGATTCTCCAAAATCTATACAGATTGAGTATTTGTGACCTATAATATGTGTATAAATTTTTTGCTCAATTGAATAAGGCGTTTAGATGCTATCGCACTTTTAAGATTTTGCTCCCATAGGCCATAATGATAAAGAATTTTTCTTTGTGTCCCTGTAAAAAAACTATAAGCGCTAGATTCACCAAAATCTATAGGGTTCGTACTATGGTGACTTACAATATGCGTACCAACTTTCAGGTTAATCGAACAAAAGCGTTTAGACGCTAGCGTGTTCACTCACAGACATACACACATACATACACATATACACACACACATACATACATCATTGTAAGAATAGTGAAAACGGACTCATTGGACCTCGAAACGTATAGAAACATCAAAATCTCGAATTCGGATTTTTGACATGATTACAATACTTTCCTCACTATAGTGTTCGGAAAGTAAAAATAATAACAATAAAATGTTCGTAATGTTAGACAAGCATTTCATAATCTATGTGATGTGCAAGATTTTACGACAATGTTAACTCTTTTAATTAATATTTCAAAGGATGTTCTAAATAAATTAATGAAACGCATCATTATAATTGCACTTTTAAGATACGAGCATTACATTACTATAATGTTTCGAGGTCTCCTGAGCTCATTTTTGCTATTTTTACAGTGTTATATGTATGGTGTGTGTAAGTGTATATATGTGAGCGAATATCATAACATCTAAATGCTTGGTTCGATTGAACTGAAAGCTGGTAGGTATGTGAAAGGTCACCATCAAACGAGCTGTATAGAATTTGATGGATGTGAGACTTATAGTTCTGTTACAAGGACACAAAGAAAAATTCCTTATCATTTTGATTAATGGACTTAAATTTATGAAGTGTGATTGCGCCTAAATGTTTCATCCAATTGAGCTAAAAATTGGCAGGTAGGTTATAGGTAATCGTCACGCAACTTGTGTAGTTTTGATAACTACAGGACTTATACATTTTTGTACAGAGACACAAAAAGAAATTCTTTATCATTATGGACTATATACATTCGAATTATTTGCAGTTATTCTCGCAAGAACTGTACAGATCTACATAAGTATGTAATCAAACTATTTATTATTATTTTTATATAAATCATTGTGTGTATCATTTTAATGAGCAAAATTTGATTTACAATCATGTATGTATACTCCGTACCATCTTGGAGAAAATAGTAGCATGCATATGAAAAATATTTTGTTTGGGGAAAATTGATTAAAATAAAGTTAACAAAATAAAATCTCCAGTTTTTTTTTTTCTTTGTAATGAATGTCCAATAATATAAAATTTTAAATCTATGCTGTTTCCTGTATTGCTCTGCTTCTTGCTTAGTCTGCGCATATAAAACCCAAAGACCCCGATTAAAACAGATTATTTAGAAAATCATTTTCGCTTTTTTCTCAAATCTTACGTAGACATGCAGCTATGCAGCCCCCCTGTAAAGGAATCTCACGAGCCGCTACTGGATGCCATCTAGATAGTCTATATAAAAATCACACGAGGAAAAGAGTAAAAATTAAAATTTTATGTAATGAAAATCAGATGTCATAGTAAAAACCTGCCACTTTAAAAGTTGGCAGTTGATAATGAGGATTAATATCCTAAAGGTTAGTTGATTTGGTGATGATGAATTAAAATAATATGTATACAAATAATGAAGGTATGGGCAGTCAGTTAAAATAGGATGAATCGTAAGGGAAGTAACTGTAATAGCATTTGGTGCAGGAGGGTTCCTGATCCCCAAGAAGTAAATGATTGTGTGTTAGCCTGGAAAACCTGATTCTGATATGAGTAACAATAGCATTATACTTCCTAGGAGTAAATGAAAAATGAAGTCCAGATTGTCAGGAGTGATTTCAGGGTTCCCACGGGCCAGGGAGAACCTGGAAAACCTAGAAAAGTCAGGGAATTTGAAAATAGTGAAAAATGTCAGGGAAAATTGCAAATATTGCCTGAAAACCTGGAAAAATCAGGATATAAACCTGGAAAATGTTTTTTGAGCATGAAGTTTAAGTCAGGAATCTCATTACTATGTTGTCTTTTATGTCAAGAGCTATGTTATGTTTTCTGCCATGAGCTATTTTTTATATTGCAAACCAAATTTTGTGACTGGAATTTTCTAAAAATAGTTCTGGAAAACCTGGAAAAGTCAGGGAATTTTATTTTTGAAATTGAGTGGGAACCCTGGATTTGATCTTGGAACCCAACAGAATAAAATATCAAATCCCTTTTATGTTTGTTATAATTTTATAAAGACTGAAATAAAGGAGAGTGTATAAGAGTCAGAAGAAAAAGAATCTAGAACACTCTTAGAGTCTGTAAGATGATAAATTTTCTACTGGGATGAGATGGAATTAAATTAAGCAGAACTTCGATGGCAGAAAATTCTGCAGGCAAAATGGAAAAAGAACTTGGGAGATGATAGCTAAGTACAGTACAAAGCCGAAAATCTGGAATCGCCAAAAATCCGGACAATGTCGGCAGCGTTAATTATCATCATCAACAGCATTTTTTTTTTTTAGTATAAATATATCTAAATAAAAAAACAAAAAGTATTTTATTTCTTAGAAATCTTCAAAAAACAGCATTTGCAAAGTCCGAAAGAGGAGGGGGTAGAATATTATAATAATAGAAATAATTCTTAAGCATTTATCTAATTGAGAACTAAATTCTATATTCTATTTCAACTATGCCCAAACTTTTAATTGAAAAATCTAAAGTACTACAGTAAAAAAAAAATCACTGAAATGTTTTTAAAATAGTATATTTTTCTTATTTAATTTATTTTCTTTTATTGTAACTTATACAAATTTTTGTATGCAAATATTTCAATATATCTATTTTGTTTTTAAAGTTTAATTTTTAATTTATTTATTGTTAAAGTTGATAAAAAAAAAAAATAAAAAAAAATTACAGAATATGTTTAAAAATCATAATATATTATTATTTTTACTTAAATTTGCACATTATGCAAGTATTAAAACCAAAACATTATATTTTTTAGGTGTGACCAAAAATCCGGAAAATTCGAAAATCCGGAATCGCTGCCGTCCCGACAATTCCAGATTTTTGGCTTTGTACTGTATAGTGTTGTTAGAAACAACTTCACAACTAACCTAATCACATCAACAGCACAAGCTGTAGGCAAATTTAAAGTTTTTTTTTTAATGTAAGTCATGGCCCCATGATCTATATATATAACTTACATTTGAAGTTTCATTCATATCCAATTATTATAACTTGAGTTACTTGTCTCTAAGAACTGTCAGTTTAATTTTAACCATCCCGTACCATTGAGCTAAATATGCCAAAGTATTCAGGTTCAATTCTTAGCTAGGTCACTCTTAGCTTCATTTATAAGTTTTACTTTTCCATCAAAAGTGTGTTGTTTATATCACATTTGATCTAAGTTACAAATCCTAATTATTCTGCAGAATTGTTTATATAAATGTGTAAATGGAAGATTTGTATCATAAAGTTATGTGTAGTTTCGAAAATCAAAATTTACAAATAATTACCGATGTATCCATTTTATTGTTACTTATTTTATTAAAATGACTGTGAAATGCCAAAGGGAAAAGGTACAAATAACTATTTTATTTAATATTTTAAATTGAGAAAACAAAATGGATGTCATTAAATATATATTTTGTTTCAGTTAAAATGTTTTAGATTTAGTTATTGTGGAATTTGTAGCATAGCATTAAACTAGTGTAATTGAATTATTGTAATATATTACAAATAGTACTTATAGTTAGCTCTTTTTTTTTTTTTTTCTTTCCAATTACCGTATATTTCTGTGTATAAGCCGAGAATTTTTGGAAAATTTTCGGAAGCTGTATTATAATGGTCGGCTTATATACGGATCTACATTTCTAGCAAAAAACGTACTTCAGAAACAATGATTGAATACATATATTTTAAGCTTAAAAAGTATATATAAAGTAAAATAGTTATATTAAACCTTATTTTTAAATAATTATCACATATAAAACTCTTAAATTAGCAATTTTAAATTTATTTCACAAAATGCTCGATGTAGTCACGTTTGTTTACATTTCTTTTTGACCTGCTGGTAACTGAAGTCATCACTCTGCACGAACGGAGTAAATTCTCTGTCTGATTCAGAAATAGTATAAGAGAAACTTGAAAAAAACAGGACTCCCGATCATATTTTTAATTTATACAATTAAATTTAAATCATCTCTGTTTAAAATGTTTCTAGGCTTACACTAGCAAAAGCGGCAAAGCTTCGTTTTTTTTATAGAAGTATTTTTATTTTGTTGAAGATTGCCTTGAAGCACTGATAAAAATACTGAAAAGTAGAAATATACAAAATAATTTAGATACATCGATGCAATCGGACTTTACACGGCATATTTATGTAAACATCCAGCGGCGGCATTGCTTCATCGACGTTAGGGTTAGGTCTCCCGGCCCGGTATTACGGTAGCCATCGTTTTCAGCTGCCGGGACTTGCGTTCGCGTCTGTGTTTGCCTCCCTTCTGATAGGGTTGCCAGAGTTAAAACTATCGCCGTTGGCGAACACACTGTGAACGTTTTACGTTATGGCTAAGCAAGGTAAGGAATTCTATTGGATAAGCACGCATTTCGCGCAATTTCATTGGACAGATTATCCTGAAGGTTGTATAGATTGGCAATATTTTCTCCATTTTGGCGATATACTCTAACTTTAAAAAGAGTATTTTTTCAATTCGGCTTATGCACGGGTTTGCAATTTTGGGCAAATTTCTGCAGGGAAAAATGTACTCTTGGCTTATATTCGGATCGGCTTATATTCGGAAATATACAGTACCTTCTGTGATTTAATTTCTGATCATGTAATCTCATGTTTTCTTTGTGATTAACTTACAAGCTAATTTTTTTAATATAGGATCAAATTTATTACCTTCCCTTGAAACTAGTAAGAAAAAACACAGATATGTATATCCTGATGGAGCACATTTTAATGATTTGAGTGGTATATGGTGCATGTTTTGCAACATTATTAATACTGATAGAGATGGCTTAACAGAACTCGATCATGCATGGAATCAAGCTAAAATTCTATGTGATGAAAAAGTTTTGAAGAGTGTAAATTGTGAAACTTCTTCATTCGAAGGCCGTTTCAAAGACATATCTTTAGGACGAACAGTTATGTGTGAAGTACATGATTCTGCAGATGATAAAGTTATTGAATGTGCCGATAAATTAAGAGAAAGAATATCGTACAATATGCCTATGTATTTCAAATTTTTTCTGTTTAATCGTGCAGGTAAGCCTCAATACAAACTGAAGTACTTATATACAGAAGATAGAGAGTTATATGAATATAGTGAGGATAAATGGATTCTGTTTAAAAGATGCTAAATCTATGCTAATTAAAAGCAGTTGTCAATAATCTGTCTGTCTAAGCAATATTTAGATATAATCTGGCCATCCGAGGGCTGCAAAATAGAGCTCGGAAATAATGTTTCAACCTCTCTCCTCTTGAAGCACCTTAAAGCCTGATATTTGATTAAATTTCTCAGAAATAATTAAGTAAATAGAAGGAAGTGAATTAAAATGTAGTTTTCCAGGCTGCATTGTCATTTGCAATCTCACATTTAATCAAAACAAGACATATTTCTGTTCTTTTAAACTGCCACATGTCAAAGAGAAAATTTTATGCTCTTTCATACAATTATGAAAGCTATAATAAACAAAATAAACAGTTCTATATATTTATATATATATTTAACTTCAATGTGCTGTAAAAATGCAGTAATTTGTGTGTTGTCTAAGAAAAACAAATTACCATTAAGTTTATGTACTGGCATATAATATAAATAATTAAAAATTACATTTTAATTAATTTGAAATCAGTCTTTGAGATGTTTCAAATGGAGGGGGAGTAGGACCTCTGTGCAGTATTCGTAATTAACAAAATAACATTTTTTTTTTTTTTTTTTCATAATTTTGGAAAACATAACTACAAAAATGAAGTAATTTGATTATAAATTACAGATTTTAGAAAATGAAATATTTAATATCTAGCATGTGTAAAGCCACACAAGTCTACTTGTCTTCAATATATATATTTATAAAGTGATTTTTTTTTCCATGTCTGATAGAGTTGGATCATGCATTAAATGTATGTTGAAATGTATAATGAGAAAAATCTATAAATTTTCTGTTGTTTCCAACTGCTGGTCTTATTGCCATTGTTTTAACCCTAGAATACTAAACTCAGTAAATTTTACTCATACAATGAAGAAATGCACAAGAAACTTCTAAACTGTGCATGTTAATTTCCAAATGAAATTTAAGTTGTATGCTAATGTAAAGGAAAATATTCTAGGGTTAACATGTTAAGTGCCACAGTAGTCAATGAAGACTGATACTTAACTTGCCTTAGGCTGTATCAGACACTGATGACTCACACTAAACTTTCCATTTAGATTGTGGTAATCATCAGTGACTGATAGTGTAATTTATATAAAATTATCTTCTAAGCATTGAATGTGCATGGCCTGACAGGGATTTCCTTATAAATTCACATTGTTGTGTCCATAAAATAATAATTTAATCCTTTTAAATAAATTTATGAATATAGCCTAATATCTTTCAGCATAAAAAGGAGTAATTTTAAAGATATATGTATATATTTTTAAATAATTTAATAATGAATATATTTTTTTCAATTAGAAAAGAGTTAAAATATTTTTGCATTATAAAAGAATTTTTTATAAAATAATTTTTGCGTGAAATTGTACAATACATTTTATTAGAATGAAGTAAAAATAAATTTAATTTATATAAAGCTTGTATTATAATAAAGAATTAATCATATGAAAAAAATGCTCTACTCACCTCACTTTTTGCTAATTAAAAATGATTATTGTTTGTTATCCTTATTTCGGCAGTTGAAAAAAATGAATAAATAAAAGTATTTCTAATGTTGTTAAATTTGGTCACGCTAATTTTATGTGTGAGAATTGTTATGATTATTTTTAACACGTTAACCACTGGTGGCTCACAACTAGTACAAGATATGGAAAAATCAGAAACATAGGTACTGAATGGCTTGTGTATGTTTGGCGATTTTCACATGTTGCACTAGAGCTACACTATGGGCAGTCCGTACGGCCATCATATTACAGTACCTTTATAATAATATACTGCTAGAGATGGCTTAACAGACAGCTTTTGCATTAAAAATTATTGTAATTACCCATGTAAGGTGGTATTTTTTATTTTATGTAAATGAGGAGCAAGTTGGTAATAATTATGATAAATAATTTTCTTTACTACAGTTTTTCAAAATTTAGAAAATAAATTTAAAAATGGAAATGTTCTTGACACCGTTGCAATCAGTAACAGTCTGAGACTCATTCCTAATGATGATTCAGGACATGAAATAATATTGATTTTCCCAAGAGGGGATGACTGACCCTGCTTTGGTGACCCTTTTTTTGGATAAAAACATGGAGAACATTAAAGCCACACAGTGGCAGTTGTAAGGGGGGGGAGCCCCCTAGCCCCCCAAAAGTACTGACATTCATAATTGACTATTACAATTGTAAACTTTTCTTTGATCTGGAATAACACCTTGAAAAATCTTAGCCCCCCCCCCCCCTCCAAAGGTAAGTTCTGGATCTGCCACCGAAGCCACGACAGATGATTTTACGTGCACCAGCCACTATTAATGCATATGATGGTCTTCAGCCAATACTCTAAAAAAGACACCTACCAAATTGCTTGAAAAACAAACATTTTTACAAAATCTATCATTAAACACAAAGGGTTGAATCCCAGACTGCCACCAGTTGCTTTTTGCATAGGTCTAGATTGACGTAAAACCCAATTAACTTATTATAAATAAAACTTGTTCTCTTAGAAACCAAGTAATCCCAGAAACCCATATAAACCAATCAAATCTCTCCCTGTCACCATGATGCATCATCATAGACAGCATGGGCGTCGGCACATAGGGGCAAGGGGAGGCACTTGCCCCCTCCTGGAAATTTTAATAATATATATATATATATATTAGACTTAAAATGTCATTGTTTTTCAAATAATTAGCCAAATAAAATTTATGTCACAGAGCCAATTAAAGCAAAACTGACCCGACCTGCATTTTCATGCTGAAACTTTTTCCTGTGAATAGAGTTGAATCAACTTGATAATAAGTTTCTTTGATTAGAGTTGGTTTGGTACCAGTTGCATAATTTTTGTAAATAAAATGTCTTAAATTACATACGTAAAAATTTATTGCAGTTGATGCTTAGACACAGTTTTGTTTAGTCACTTCAATCTATCAGCCAATCATTTGCATTTTTCTGAATTTATTTAAATACTAACATTTTGCAGTAAGTTTGCCCCCTCCTGAAAATTTTTCTGGGGATGCCACTGATAGACAGGTAGAACAAGTAAATATTATGGTTACAAGAATTGGATACTTCTGCTTGGAAAGTTTGCCAAATATCCCCGGTACCTCTGTTTTAGAAATTAATTCAGAAGACTATGTAAACAAAATGCACTGGCATGAACGTCTTCATAATATGAAGAAATAATGGTTTAATAGCATCATTATTTTGCTGCTGAATTCGATAAACAAACAGTAATTATTGACAGTTGCATTAAATACTGATAGAAAATAAACTTCAATCATTATTCACTTTCATTGTTTTCAAAATAAAAATGAAAATTTTGTATATTGAAAAGTAAATAATAATGTGTAATAATGTTGTAAAAGGTAAAATGTTTTGTCATTGAATGTATTGAAAAATATAAATAGGCTTAGGAGTTAATTTTTATAAAATGTAAACAAAAGAATTAGAGCATCATAAAGTAATTGATTTATTCACAATATTTTAATTTTGAGTAATTTTATCGTAAATGTTAATTGGAGTCACTGTTTTGTATTGGAGTCGGTGAAATAGTTATTTATTTTTCTTCCTTATAAATCTTTATGCTGCTTACTAACATCATGTATAGTCATCAAAATAGTTCTCTTCTGCTTCCCCTTTTGAAAATTCCAGTAACAGAAAAATTTAAAGAACTTTAGTGCAAGGTTACAAAAACAATTTTAAAATTTTATGTAAACAATGGAATAAAATTTGCAATAACATGCATCCAATATTTTTTAAAAGAAATTTAAGTTTGATCCTACATTATCTGATATAATATATATATATAATTAAAAGAACTATTTTGCCTTGTGCAATACTACAAACAATGTGGTGTAATGATGGTCTCTTCAAGAAAGTGGAAAGTTTAATTTGGATTCTGCTTCGATTGACAAAGGGTGTTGAAGCTGACTGTAGAGAGAGGAGAGTTATTGAAAATGAGAATAAGTGGGTAAATAATGGTAATACATATACATATGTATTACCATTGAAAAGTAAGGTTAATAATGTTTTCACTTGGGATTTTGAAGATTTATTTAATAATATTAAAATAGATGATTTGATAAATTCTTTGGATATTTTCTATTATGAAAGTAATATAAAAGATATTATAGATTATAATAAATATAAAAAATTATACAGTTTGGTTCTAAAAGAAAATTATATTAATTATCATGGGAAATTTTATGTTCAAAAACATGGAATTCCTCGGGTCTCAGTATCTAGCAACAGTTTAGCAAATATGTATTTGCATACTTATGAAAATAACTTTAAATCTAATGAGGGTATTATAATTTACAGAAATATTGATGATCTGATTGCTTTTACTAGTACTAATAATGACACTAAAATAATAAAAAAAAATTTATCCTTCTTATTTAAAACTCATTAGTACTAATTTTAATCCTTTAAAAGCAAATTTCTTGGACTTGGATATAAATATTGTAAATAATGAAATGATTACAACTATTTTTGATAAAAGAAATAATTTTGATTTTAATGTGATTAAATTGATTCATTGGAGCTCTAACATTAGTAAACTTATCTACAGAAATATTATTTTAAACTATCTTAATCATAATAAAAGATTAATTTCTAATTATCATGACAAAATTAAAGATATTCAGGATTTCTTTAATAGAGCTATTGAAAATGATTATCCTATAGATTTTTTACATGGTTATATTGTAGAAAAATATTTAAAACATTTGAAATATAAATTATTTTTTTAATTTTGCTTTTTAAATATTCCTTATTTTTCAATTAAATTTAGCTATAATAACTTTATTTATTGTTTTAATTTCTTTAATTTAATATAGATGGGTGTTGTAATATATTTTTGATTGTTTCGTATTTTGGTTAGTTGTCTCGCTGAAGATCTTATGAAATACATGCTGCTGTTTGTGTAAATGTTTGATCAATTTTCTGCCTAATCCATATAAGTTCCTGTTCCATATTATTTTATTCATTTTATTTTATCCATATTGAATTTAGCCATATATATGTGCTTTTTATTAAACTGTCTGCCTAGGGGGAGAGTATTGATCAATTAAAAGCATGCTTTAACCCCACACGTATGTCTCAAGTCATACGGGGCATTTTTTGACAGTTTAAATCATTTATTTTACATTTTTGCAGTAAGTTTTACTTATGAATTGTTTCACATTTATTAATTTTCTCGTAAGTTTTTCTTTAGTTATTTTTGTTACATATTTTCAACTTTTATATGACAGAAAATTAGGATAAATGCCCTTTTTTTTTTTTTTTGTCTCTGCAGCGACTTTTAATTTACTTTTGAGTAAATTAAATATGATTTGTCAGCTTGAAAATATTTTAATAAATTAAATGAAAATAAATTCAAGAAATAATTGTTTGAAGAATTTTAAAGACATTAATAATATTATATTATTTTTATATTTTTTTTATTTAAATGGCTCATATGTATGTAAATTCTAAATTTTAGTAAAAATAAACTGAGCTTATTGTCAAAATGGATGTCTTTATTTAAAATGTGTTGTCTCTTAGTCATTATGCATCTTTAATTATTAATTTTGATAAATTTGGGTCAGTAATAAATTAATCTTAGTGTTTAAGATAAATTTCTTTAGGAATTAGGCCATAAAAGAACTTGGGATTTTGAGTTTATGATTTTTTTTAAAACAATACAATGTATCTTTGGAATATGATCACTATTTTTAGTTTATGAAAGATTTAATATCTTTTTATTTATATATATATATATATATATATATAATGGGTTCTTACTACAGGGTTCATACTACTCAGGGAATTTAGAATTTGTTAAAAAAGTCAGAGAAAACTCAGGGAAAATAAAAATTTTCATTAAAAATCAGGGAAAATCAGTTATAAAACCTGGAAAAACAAATGTTTTTTTTTTTTTCTCTCTCTCTCAAGTTATGTTTTTCTTGTTTAGCTTCGTATCAAAATTTAAATGATCAAGTATTGAGAAAATACGCATGTAAACAATGATTTCTACCTGAATTTCTATCATGATCGGCAGTAATATGACATCATACAATGGAAGTAGCTGTATTTTGTCCTGTCTAGAGGAGTGTTTCTTGTAGTATGTCGCTAATATTTTCTTAAAACTTGTCTGGGAACTCAGGGAATTTTTTTCCCATATTTGAGTATGAACCCTATACTAGAACTATCGAAATTATAGTTATTGATTATATATAACTATGCACATAATTAGCATTACACAAGTATACTTCTACAAATAAAAAAATTAATTAAATATAGTACGTAAATAATTGTATTCAGGGGCAAACAGAAAACAAAAACAGAAGTTTCAAAATAAATGTGCTTAAAAAATAAAAGTTATTTAGTTTCATAAGTAACTGACATTCTACCAGTGTTGGGCATAATTGATTAAAAAGTAATTGAATTATAATTGTTTTAATGTCAATCAATTAACAAGTAATTAATTACAAATAAATTGAATTACTTATTCGATTTATTTGCAATCAATTACTTGTTAATCGATTGACAGTAAAATAATTATAATTGTAATTCAATTATTTTTTAATCAATTATGCCCAACACTGCATTCTACCTTAGCGCTTTTAACGCACCACTAAAGTAGGTTTCATATAAAAGCTTACATTTCTGATTAATATTTATAAATTTAACAATATCAGGTTTTTTATTTATTTTTTTAATAAAATACACATTCAGGCAGCATTTTTTATATGCTTTTACAGATTTAATATAATTAAATCTGAGTTTGCATTTTTAAACAAATTCATTATCTTTAAAATGCTATAAATTCTACATATATTTAAGAAAATACTTAATTTTTTGGGGGTGTTTAATAGAACCTGCTTAAAGAATTAAAGAGGAGATTTGAAATTTAATAGTTTTTAAGAAAAAATAATTAAAAAGTGCCTATGTAAAAATTTTGAGGATAAATAATAATAATAATATATATATATATATATGATTTTTGTTATAATTTTTTTTTTTTTTTTTTTTTTTTTTTAATATTTTTTCTTTTAAAGATATTGCAAAACCCATTCCTGAATCTTTTAGGTAGGTTCTAAAAAAAAAAAAAAAAAAAAAAGTCTCAAATCTATAGAAATTTAAGCATTTTAAAGATCGCGAATTTATGAAAAAATGCAAACTGAGAAAACACAATTTAAAGATTTCAAATCTCTTAAATATATATATATATATATGTATAATACCATAATAAATGTTTCTTAAATATGCATTTTATACAAACCTGATAGAGTTCAATTTATAAATGTTAAATGTAAATATAAGCTTTTATATAAAACCAACTTCAGCAATGTCGTCAAAGGTGCCAAGTCCTTTTAAAATGCATATAACTTTCATAGAAAAAAAATTTCCTTTTTACAGATAGTTTTGAAATGTTTTTATTCTTTTTCGATAGACAAAATAAAATTTAATATAATGTAAAATTTGAAAACATTTAATCAGTTTTTTTATGAAAATGTTGCTGTATGTCTTTTTTTGCTTGTAAAAAAAAATTTTGGGGGTAACGTATTTTTCTACTCTGCATGCATCTACCTTTCAAAAAAAAAAAATTCTTTGTTACCAGACATGGCAAACAAAACTCAATTTCTAAGCATAATTTGGCCTGTCACCACACAAACTAATAGCTAAGAGAAGTGTAAGAATTTCAGAAGACTTCCAGTACTTTAGAAGAAAAATGTTTACAATTATGTGTATTCAGTAGCTTTCATATGACCATTATTAGACCTAACATGATCAATTAAAATTTTCTAGCAGATGCCATTGCCATTCTCCATCCTGCAAATGCCGCCAAAATCTATGCCACATACATTAGCGTAATATTTATATATTGATGTCAAAATGTTTCTGACACTTTCCAACAAAATTGAAAAGTATTTTGTTTATGACTTTGGTTTGTTTGTTCTAATTTTCATAAATAGTCGTAGGATTTCTTGTATGCAAAATATACAGGGTGATTCTATGGTCATAGGACAAACTTGCAAGATAGGTAAAGAATGTTACAAGGCTTAAGACTTGTATTATAAGAACCCATAGCTGTAAATGTCACTTTAACCTTTTAAGAAAGGAATGTTTTTGGTTATTTTTTAACAATAAAATCCAGATATGGGTGTGGCACTCAAATATTGCATTTTTTAAAAGTTCTACGTGCTTTAAAAAAGTTTTATATAAAGAAGTATACATAGTAATATTTCTGTTATTTATCAATGTATTTTATCGCACTGATTTGCATTAATATGAACATTCATTGTGTATGATTTTGCAAAATAATGAAGTGTACAAGATTTTAAATTTTACAGAGTAGAAGGAGTTATCTGGATTTTATGGTTAAAAAATAACTAAAAACATCCAGTTCTCAAAGGGTTAAATTGACGTTTGCAGCCATGGGTTCCTATACAATTCTGAATCCTTGTGATATTCTCTATCGCCCTGTATATGCCAAGGTTCAATTAAAAAATAAATAGAATATCAGAATGATATATAATCAAATCTTGTTAAAACAAAAATGCTGAACACAAAATTTCGCTAAGACAAAGGAAAATAGTTTCCCAATCACATTATTTTGGAAAAGAATAACTGCATTGTTTAATATGAATGCAAAGAAAAACTTCTCCCATTTAAGACAAAGTAAAAATTGCACATAATGGAAAAAATTTCCTTGTTGCAACCTTGGAATAAGTTTATTGCTTTTCTTCAAATGGACTCATGAGGACAGTACGTTTGTAGAAAGGTAGGTGAGGTGGTGACTATGGGGAAGAGAAAACAATTACATTCTTTCCCTGCTGCTTGCATCATTCTTTTATGAGTTTTTTTTTTCTTTTTTAGTTGCTAACAAGTACATGAGTGATCACTTGTTTCAGAAATTTTCTTGATTGAATTCTAGTTGTAAAAATCTGATGTGAACACCACATGACTTCCTCATACACCCATTGGAATATACATATTGTTATAAAAACATTGACATTTTTGTGTGAGGTTACTGATTCGTGAATAAACAGGTATAGGTTCTAACCACGGAAAAAAAAAAAAAAAAAAAAAAAAAAAAAAAAAACTGCTACTTCAACCACAAAAGTCATGATAATAGGATTATATATACCACCAAACAAATATACTAATTTTTTCAGGAATGCCTTATTACAGAATCTCTTGTTGGCATATTCCGAGCTTAGAGTTTAATGAAGATCATTCGAGTATAGATGGCCTACTTTTGTTCTCTTTGCCGAAAATCAGAGGTGAAAAAACGATACATTTCACCGAAACAAGTAATTCAGTTAAAATTGAGAAAAGATTTACTAATTCTGGCTATCCTGAAACAATATTTGCTGTGAAATTTGATCGCTAATTTCGCCAAGTCACCAACTTTGTAGCCAATGCTGATTTTGGCAATTTGGTGACTTGGTGAAAATTTGTAGTTTAGGATTGCCAAAGTTTGGTAAATCTAACTTGAATAAGAACAGAATTCTAGAATTTTCTGGAAAGATTCATTGGTATATAGCCCTGAACTAATTTCTTCAAAAATTCTTTAAATGACAAACAAGACTAAAACAAAATAAAGTGCATTTGTTGACTAGAACCTGCTTTTATATTAAGAATTACTTTCTACCTTCAAAAATGTCGGCAACTTTCATACCAATATCATTACATGCTCATGCTGTATCTATGTGCTGAATATCCATTAAAGTGCATTCATTGACTAGAACCTGTTTATGTCTTAAGAATTACTTTATTTGTTTCTACACACAAAAATGTCGGCAATTTTCATAAAAATATCATTACAGTCTGAATATTCATTAAATAAAATGCATTTGCTGACTTGAACCTGCTTATGTCTTTACAAATTACTTTCTACATGCACACAAAAATGTCGACATCTTTCATAATATTATTATTAGCTTATTTTGCAATCTGTATGATGGTAGGTCATATATAACGCCAAAACCTCTGTATATTTGGTCATTATGTTCGTATATTCGTTATATTTCATAAATATCTCCAAAACAGAAAGTCACAACTAGATGTTATAACAAACCTATATACCAATTTGCAACGTCCTACGTCCAACTGTTTTTGAGCTATGCGAGATATATACATACAGACGTCACAAAAAATCATGTAAAGTCGCTGATATCTCTAAAACATGCGCTTGTATTAAGACAAAACTTGCAGGTGTACAACTAGACATCATGACAGTCACACATATAAATTTGCAACATTCTACAATGATTCATTTTTAAGCCATGTGAGATATTAAATCCATTTTGCAAATCGGAATTTCAATACTTCCTTATACTTTGTATAAAGAAGTAAAAATGAGTGAAGACAAAAAACTTCTTAGTTTAGAATCTAAGCAGAAGATTTTATGTCATGTTAATGATGTAATTTTTAAAAAAATCAGTGCTTGTAACAAAGTACGAAATACCTGCTAGTACTTTCAAACAGTTATTATGAATCAAGAACTAACTGAAGCAACTTGTGCAATCAATCAGTTCGAGCTTGCAAGAAAACAAAGAACTGCTAAGAATGAAGAAATTGAAGTTTCTTTATTAAGATGGATAAGAGAAGCTAAAAACCAGAATATCATTTTAACTGGTGCTGTTTTGCAAGAAAAAAAAAACACCTAATGCCCCCTGCGATATTCAGGGGTGATATTACCTAACATGCAGAAAGAGTGAAAACTGTACTTTGCTTTCAGAATGAATACCAAAGGGAAACTTAATGACATATTATGTTGTTTTTATTAAAAGTATTTATTTATACCTATATTGAAAGCTATTTGAAGAGTTATTAATACATTATAAGACAAATCAGACATTGATTCAAAATGTAAATTTACAATAAAAACAAAATAACTTAACATGAAATTCAGAGACAGTAAAATGTTCAAAAAACCGGGTAGTCCCTGAAAAGTTTCACACCTGGATATCTTTAATGCAGATGAAATTAGGCTTTTTTTTAAAAAAGCACATTATTCATCTACATTAACTCTTAAAGCAGAAAAATATTCTGGTGAAAAATGTAATAAAGAAAAAGTTGCAGTATTGGTAGCTTGCAATAGGCATGTTAGTAAAAAATCATCTATCCATATTACTGAAAAAATTGCAAAACTATGTTGTGTTAAGTGTGTAAAGACACTACCTGTTTGGTACACATTCACTAAAAATGTCTGGATCAATAAAGAAATTTTTGAAAAATGGTTATTAGAATAAGACTTAAGTTTTATCAATCGAGAGAGAAGGATATGTATTATGCTGGACAATTGTCCAGCTCACACAGATATAAAAAGGCTAAGTCAATAAAATGCATCTTCCTCTCTAAAAACTACAGCAAAGCTTCAGCCATGCGACCAAGGTATTATTCAGTGTTTAAAAACTCACTACAGGAAAAAAATAAAATGATCAAGTACCTTGACAAATGACACCATTTTCTATCGATCTTTTAGAATCTTTATTTTTCCTAAGAAGTGCATGGAACTCTGTTACTGTCATAGTTATTTAAAAAAAAAAAAAAAAAAAAAACTTTTAAGCATTAAGTGGTTTTTTAGAGGAAGATGTTGAACAAAGAAATAAAACACAAATGGATGCTGTGATAGAAGCTTAAAAAAGAGAAATAATTTGCCCTCTTTCGTTTCAGAATTACATTCAAATTGGAAATGTTATGACTTCACAACCCATGATAGATGAAGATATTCTAGTGGACATAACGTAATAGAATAAAGAGGAAGGGGTGAAAAAAAAATGGAGGTTAATGTAAAAGTTGAAATCTCTCCTGTGTCCTTCAATAAAGCAACAAGGACTTTAAAAATTGTTCAGTGGTTTCTGTTTCCATAAGAAAATGCCAATTATACTTTAGACAATATAGAAAAAGTAGATTCCTTTCCAAAAAAAATTTAAGGATGCAAAAATTGAAAGAAAAGTCGATAAACAATTTTTTAAAAGTCTAACTTAAAGAAGTAAATGTATTTTTTAATTTTATTTCTCCTTATTAATTTTTTTTTTTTTTTTTTTAAATATACCATTTTGCATAAAAATACTGATTAAAATGAACATAAAACAATTATTCATCAAAAAAGGAGTAAATTACATTTTAAATAATCAAAATACCAACATTCCTTTGTTGTGAGCATATATATTTCAAACCATGTCTGGTTCATCCTCAGTGCTTGAATGACAGTCATTCGAGAACTCAGGATGAACCAGACATGGTTTGAAATATATATGCTCACAACAAAGGAATGCTTATAAGGTATTTTAATTATTTAAAATGGAACATAAAACATTTCTCTACAGATGCCATTTAAATTAGGGTACATAATATGAAATTCTAAAATATAGCAATATATCTTTTACTTTTCTTGATTTAGGTAACAGAAGTTAAATATCAGTTATTTGAAGTAGCAGGTTCTATTTTAAAACAATAAATAAAATATAAATAAAATCTTGCCATTTTAAAAAGATTTGTTTTATTACTTTAATACTACATCAGACTACATTCTTTTAATGATTATGTTAATGATCTTGATGCATGAAAATTAATACACCAGTATTTTGAGATAAACCGTTTTAGCTGTACCAAGTGCAATATGAATACAAAAGTTATTAAACAATATTCCTGAAAGAAATATTGCTTTTTCTTTTTTTAAATACTATGTCACTTTCAAGTATTTTTACAGTAATTGGTATAAATATTCCTGTTTGAAAAATACAAACAGTGGAATGTAATTTATATATACGCAAGTTTTCATTAACAAGTTACAAAATTATCTATATTAATGCATTAAGTTTTGAATTATTTTTTTCTCATGGGTGAAGAAAAATAATTTTATCAGTTAAAAAGGCTTCTTAACATATTTTTGTAATAAATTATGCTAATTATACAAGTTATAATTTACTGCAATTGTCATTTTTACTCAATAAAAATAGATAAAATTTGTCGATATTTATTTATTTATTTTACAATTAGTTATAGAGACCTCAAATTTAACAAAAACCAATAAAGAAATATTTGGTCCAATGTGAAATAATAATATAAAAAACTTGATCATAGATTTGTTAAAAGAATGGGAAGAGAAAGAAAAGCCCATATTAAAAAACAATAATTCTTTACTAAGTGATAATTTCATGTCTGGAAAATTTTATTAAATTAAAGCAGCAAAACAGTCTAACTATTAATAAATATAACAATAATAAATAAAAGTTGCTTCTATCTCACAGTAAAAATTTGATATTCTGAAACATATTTTGAAGGCTATTCTACAATTTAAATTAATAATTAAAATGTTTAGCATATTTGAGGTTCATTATGAAGATTCAGGGTCAAGGCCATAGCCAGAATTTTTCTTTTTTTGGAGGGGTTATAACTTTAATATATAATATTGAGTGTTAAAAATGAAGGTTAATTCAAAAATTGAAGGGGGGGGGGGGGGTGGGGAGGGTGAAAGCCTTGTTCAGGATCATTATTCCTCGCAAGTGACACTATGCAAGACCAACTAAGCGATAAAACAGCAAATACCTGCTTCTATGAATAATTTTTTAATTAGTATATATTTAAACTTGTGCTACTTGTTCTTTAGAAAAAGTATTTAAAATAACATCAACAATATATAAAGAACATTCCACTGTAAACATAAGTTTTTGAGACAAAATTATTTCTAAATATCAAACTCCCTTTACTTTGTAGTATAAAAAACATTACATATTTTCACTAGTCCATATTTTAAAGGTCAATTCAGCAGTATAAATAGTAATTAAATTAAGTATGAAAAATATATATATCAAAATGAGAAATAAAGGGCAGTCATACTAAAATCCTTATAACAACAAATAGACAATTATATAAACGATGATTTGTCACAGATATTCAAAATAATAATAAAAACATACACTGAAAGTTTGTATAAAAAGAAGCTTATGTCACAGATATAAATATACTCATTTTCTAATTAGTGAATATTAATTATCACTTTCAGATGCTTCATCATCACTAACTAAACGTCTTGCTTGCCTTGGTTTCCTCTTACGTGTTTTCACTTCTGGCTCTTCATACATATCACTATCACTAACATAATCACCACCAGCAAAGGAAAGGTCTCCATCTTTTTCCAATCTTTCTCGAGCATTTGTAAACACTGACTGCAAAACAATGGAGTCTTCGTAAATGAGTGAGCCTTCAACATTGTAGGTTTGCGCATTCTTACACAACAGCATAAAATCGTTTTCCAAATCATCAATGCAGCGATATCTATGATCTTTTATTCTATTCTTGATTTTTTGCAGATCTACAGGCTTTTTAATGACTTCATAGTAATCTGGCAGTTCACGTTTTGATGGAAGATGTTTAAATGCCTCGCTCAAAACACGTCCATCACTATCTTTGTAGTGAATGACAATGTCAAGGAGCTTCTTCATCTGAACTGTGAGACGAGGAGGATTAGGTGACATTTTCTCAGCTGGTGGTCTCCCACGTCTTTTCTTTTTTCCTTCAGGTTCAGCTTCATCTGACTCTTTCTTTCTTTTCTTTCGAGTTGAGCCAGGTTCCTTCTTCTTTTTGGATGGTGTTTCGATTTCATCTATATTACCATCTTCAATAGCTTTAAGAAATTGCTTATCTGATAAAGCATCGGAATAATCAACTTCTTTTCTTTGCCTTGAACCTCTCCCAAAAAGTTTATCGTCCTCTTCTTCATTAGTAAGTCTTTCAACTTCTGCATCATCTTTAATCAACCACGTTGGCAATTCATCTTCTTCCATTAAACGAGGCTTGCGCTTAAGATTCCTGGCTTCTTCTCTTCTTCTATCAAGATCCATTTTTTGGAACAAATCAAATTCATCTTCATTTCTAGCAATCATTTGATTGATTGTCTCATCATCTGGAACTTCATTTTCTTCTTCTTCGTCAACTTCATCTTGGGCAAGAATAGACTGCAAGAATTGATGTCTTTCATTTCCAGTAGATTTTTGATCAAACATGCCAGCCTGAATAACTTTTTCATCTAAATTTAACTTATATTTAGCAGCAGCCAAAATACGTTCTTCTACTGAATTAACAGTAACCAATCGCAAAACTCTCACTTCATTTGTCTGGCCAATGCGATGTGCTCTATCCTGAGCTTGTAAATCTTGTTGTGGATTCCAATCAGAATCAAAAATTATTACAGTATCAGCAGCTTGCAGATTCAAACCTAAGCCACCAGCACGAGTACTTAATAGAAATAAGAAGTATGGGGAATCTGGATCATTAAACATTTCCAGCAAATGACCTCTGTCCTCTGATTTAGTAGTGCCATCTAACCTAAGATATGGATGTCCTCTGTAATTTAAGTAATCTTCCATAATTGTCATAAGAGTAGTCATCTGACAAAATAGTAATATTCTATGGCCAGTCTTTCGTAATTTCGGCAAGATTCGGTCTAGTAATTCAAATTTTCCAGAAGCTCTATACAAATCAGGACCATTAACAACATTAGTTTGCATTCCAATATGCTCAGCATAAGCTTCTTCAATACTTTGAAACATGAATGGATGGTTACAAATTTTTCGCAGTTGCATTATTGAATTCATGACAGTTCTAGTTCCACCTTTGCCCTTCTTATCTTTTTCTGATCCATCAGTCAGTAGAACTCCTTTAGTTTGCATGTGTCTATATAAAAGACGTTGTAGAGCTGACATGTCACATTTAACAACATATTCAACCTTTTCTGGTAGTTGTGATTCAACTTCTTTTTTCAAACGCCTGAGTAAAAATGGACGTAATACTTTATGCAGACGCCTAATAATCAAAATAGTTTCTTCCTCATTAAGCTCTACTTTTTCTCCAGTAGTTGCAAATGGAGCATTGAACCACTGCTCAAATGTATTGCAACATTTAAAAATGCTAGGTAATAAGAAATTTAATAAGGCCCATAATTCAGGTAATTTATTTTGAAGAGGAGTTCCAGTCAACAGTAATCGATGAGGAGCAGTGTAATGTGTGTTTAAAATTTGGGTTAATTTACAATGCTGATTTTTCATTCTATGACCTTCATCAATAATCATGTATTTCCAACGGATTTTAGCAAGAGTTGCTTTATCTTTTATAACATACTCATAAGTTGTCAAAACAACATTAAATTTTGAAGCTTTCAAATTTGCAGCTAGTTGTCTTCTAACATTTGGTGAACCTTTATAGGAATATTTAATAACTGATGGTGCCCAGCGATCAAATTCAAGCATCCAATTGGACAGAGTAGACAGTGGTACAATAATCAAGTATGGACCCTGAACTCTCTTTTTTTCTATTAGATAAGTAATAAGAGCAATGGTTTGTACTGTTTTACCTAATCCCATTTCATCTGCCAATATACCGTTCAAATTATTGTTATACAAAGAAACTAACCATTCCAAGCCTTTTATTTGGTACTCCTTCAACTGTCCATTGACCATTAATGAAGACTGCTCTTTGACTTCTTCTCCAATAGCATGAGCAATATTGTAATAATTTTGATAGCCTCCCATATTCATATATTCATCATCTTCAGCAGTTGCAGAATTCAATGCTTGTTTAGCATCTTCAGCAGTTTTTTCATTCATTACTTTGGGAGGTTTAACTTGCTCATCATCTTCATCTGAATCTGAAGTATCATCATCTTCATATTCATCATCATCACTAGCTTCACGTGGTGCAACTTCATATCCTGGATGCATTTCTAACCAAGCTTCTAACTGGCTTGCAAGTGGTGCATTTACTCCTGTTAATGTTTTACCTGTAGCTGTCTCCATAACATTAATTCTAAGATCGCTTTGTTGAGAAGATTCATCAATTAAACCTTCCATTAATGAATCATTACCTTCGGGATTTTCTACTTGCTGGAGCTTCTTCTTTTTCTTCTTCTTGGCCTTTCTTTTTTCTTTCAGTTTTTTCTTTTGTTCTAATTTGTGCTGCCTAACCATTTCTGTAAGATTATGAATATACTCATCAGTTTGTGAAAGCAAAAAGGCAAGACGTTTATCTTTTTTTTGATCAATTAGTTTCCGGTAACCTTCTTCATCTTCTGCCATTAAGCGCTTCATACGCTCTTTATCTAATCGTTCCTGTTCCTTCTTTTGCTCTCGTTCAGTATTAGCATGGTAAGTTACAACAGCTTTATTTACTTTACCAACTTTACCCATAATATTACGATGATATTCCTTAAAATCTTTAGCATGTTGTAAAACAGCATTCAAATATTCTTGATGCTTCTGCCTTCGTTTACGTTCTTGCTCTAATTTCTGTTGCTTTTCAAGTTTCTCAGTTATTCTTGCTTCTCTAAGACCTTGCCGTTTTGTTCGTTTATACAACTTTGGATAAAGAGCAGTTTCTAAAGTAGATTCACGTTTCATGCAACTTACAACTTCGGCTCTTAGCTGTCGTTGGTAATTCAAAAGTCTTAACCCTAAAAGTTCTGTCATAGCTTTTGTTCGGAGATCTTCAGATAAATCAGCTGGCAATGAAGATAATTCTTGTATCCTGAGAGCTATTCTTGCAGCTAACCTATTCTCTCTTTCTTTTAGCAATTCAATAGGATCAAGTCCTTGAGGTTTTGCAATTGGTGTTATACGATTTTGTTTTTGAGTTTGTAATTGCATCATGGCAGGCATTGGAACTTGCTGAGCATTTGGAGCTGTTGGTGTGGTACTGTTTGGAGCATGAAATGGTGCTGTTGGTGGAACAGAAGGTGGAACATTCCCCATTTGAGGATGAGGTGCAATAGAGGTGGGTGCTGGAGCAGCTTGCTGAGGTTGAGGAGGAGGCATAGATGGCTGAGGAGTATGAGGATGCATAGGTTGTGCAGGAGTCATTTGTTGCTGAATTATATTTGCATTATTACTTTGAGGTGGCTGTTGATTTGAAATTCCGGGACCTCGAATTGTTTGACCTGGAGATGGAGAACCAGGAGGCCTTGGTGAATATATTCCTTGGCGAGGTGGCATGACAGATGGTTTGCCTTGAAGAGCTAATAATAAATTTTCAGGAAGAGGCTGATTTCGAGATAATAGGCGATAAGCCATAACCTGGGCGCGAAGTTGAGCAACTTGTGCAGGAGTCAGTGGAGATTGTTTTGGAGAAGGTACAGAACCCTGATTAGGCATATTTGCATATGCAGAAGGTGGCCCACTATTATCAGGATGAGGGGATCTTTGTGGACCGCTGATTGGACCTGGACCATAACTAGGATGTGGTGATCCTTGGGGACCATTAACTGGCCCAGGACCATAAGCATGATGAGCAGGTGGCCCTTGAGAATTATTTATTAACCTAGGTCCATAATTAGGATGAGCAGGTTCTTGACTACTACTCAATGGTCTAGGAGCATAAGCTGCTTGAGGGGATTCTGGAGGACCATTTACAGGCCTAGACACATAAGCAGTTTGTGGAGATTCCGGTGGACCACTTATAGACCTTGATGCAAAACCTGCTTGTGAAGACTCTGGAGGTCCATTTAATGACCTAGGTGTAAAACCAGCTGGGGGGGTTTCTGCAGTGCCACTTATTTGTCTAGGACCGAAACTTGGTTGTGAAGAATCTGGAGGGCCACTCATAGGTCTGGATGTAAATCCCGGTTGTGGAGAATCTGAAGGACCACTCATTGGTCTAGGGGCAAATCCAGGCTGAGGAGATTCTGGAGGAGCATTTATTGGCCTTGGAGCAAAACCAGCTTGAGAAGATTCTGGAGGGCCACTCATCGGCCTTGAAGCAAAACCAGGTGATGTTTCTGGAGTACCACTCATTTGTCTAGGTATAAAACTATTTTGAGATGGTTCAGAAGAAGCACTCATTGGTCTTGGAGCAAAACCAGCTTGCGATGATTCAGGACCACTCACTGGCCTAGGTACAAAACCAGCTTGAGAAGCTTCAGGAGGACCATTCATCTGTCTAGATCCATAACTAGCTTGAGGTGATTCAGGAGGACCATTTATAGACCCAGGCACATAAGCAGCATGAGGGGAATCTTGAGGACCATTCATTGAGCTAGATGCATATGTAGAATGAGACTGCTCATTAGCTTCCATCTTTGAAAATTCCTGCCAAAAATAAACAATAATTAGATAAAATTTCTGAAACAAAATACAAAACATAAATTTTTTGAAGTGGTGAAAAAAAAATCTTTATTTGCATTCTTTTTGGAAGAATTAATTTTATGTAAAATTGGATAGTATAGAAAAAATTCTGTGAATAATTTAGACATGAAAGGCATTGGGAAAAAAAAAAAAAAAAAAAATCAATATTAAGAATTTTGGAATTTTTAAAGATGCAAAAAATTTTTACATAGCAATCCAAAAGAGAAGAGAAAATAGGTGAAAAATAACATTGGTGTTGGGAAAGTCAAAACAATGACCATATAAGACTAGCAATTGCTTATTAAGCAATATATTTAGAAATGTATTGAATATATATATTTCAATGGTGCTTCTTAAACTAGGAGTTGAAAAATCACTTCAAATGTTGGGTGCCAGGTAAGAAATACTCTTAGTTTTGAAATAACAATGATTAACCTATTCTTTCAAGGATTAAAATTCTTCAAGCCTGTTCCATTAAAATTCACTATGTGTAAATTTTGTAAGCTGATGATTTTCAATCTGCTTTTTCATTTATTTTTTATCGTATTTATTAAAGAAAACACAGGGACTGGAATTCATATTTTCTTAGGAGTGTAGTCTTCTAATCAACATTTATGGAAAGAAGAGGAATTAAATTGTTTAGATACTTTTTAGACCTAAAATTCTATTAGATAAATCCCTGCAACCATTACATTTGCTCTATCAAAGCAAACTATTACTGTATTCAAAAAAATGTGTTACAATCCTTTGTCTTCAAAAGAATTTTATGTGTTTCTATAACTTTATCATTTCAAAAAATATAAAAAAATCATCAGAAAATTATAGTTTTTAGTTTTAGCTTCTGCTTGTTGAATTTTTTTTTTTTTTTTTTTAATTTTTACACTATCCAACCCTGAAAGGACTGGCAACTTCAATTTATTTTGTTAATTTTAGCATGGAATCCAGTGAAGCAATATTATTCAAGTTATCAGCCACTGTTGAACTTTTTATATTGTCATTATCACTAGAGAGTGATTCCATACCAAACCAACTCACCTAAAAAAATAAAAGTTGGTTGCATGACCGACTCAGATTTTCTTTAAATTTGGTACACAGATTGATGATATAGAGGCATGAAAAAATCTAAATTTTTAGCTACTTGCGCCACTTATTTATATATATACAGGTCCTCGAAGTTTGTCAGCCCCCTCAAAATTCCAAGAAATTGATGTTATTTAATTTTTTTTTCTTAAAAATAGTGCTTATGTAATATGAAAGTGTTAGGTACCTCTGGAAACTAGTTATTCCAGGCATTCAGAAAAAAAAATACTACAATGTTTATGATGAAAATTGTTAAGGTACAGAACTCTTAGAAGTTGCAATGACAAAAATTTGATTTTCCCGATTTTGCTAAAATTGAGACATTAATTCCAAAAAAAGGAAAATAAAACCAAAGGTTTACTCACTTTCTGGTAGAGTACAGGTGTTCACCATAAATTGCTACACAATAAATTACTTGGGTTTCTCACTCCTTCTTGGAAATATTTAAGCTTAAAGACAAACCATAGGGCAAAAACATGCAATTTTGTCCACCTTGGCAACCATTTTTCTCATGAAGGGGGAGCACTAGAAACTTTTTTATTATTTTTAAATAAGCTACTGATGTGTTAACTGTTCACAGGAAAAGAGTTTACTTTTGGTTATTATTTGCATAAAGAGATATCTTGCTGATAGCATATGCATGTTTTTCTCTAATACCATATGCTTGTGTTTCCCCTCTCACAGACCTAACATTAATAAAAAAAAGACGTAAAGAAACAAAACTTATTGAATATTATATAAATATTGATTTATTACATGTATTAGACTTTATTTACCATCTGGACATTATTTAGTTACCTTTAGAATTTAGTTACCTTTAGAAATAGTGTTATTAGGTGAATAAAGCATTGAATAAGGGAGCAACATTCTGATTTCATGATATTCTGGTATTAAAACAAAACTAATGTTTACTCTATTTTTGTGATATCATAAAGAATGATGTAGGAAACCTTTTAATTTTTAAAAATTTAAGTTAGTATTTAGTGAAGAAATCAAATATTTACAATACAGAAACATCTCATTTTATGTAATCTCAAAGAAGCATACACACATTTTAAACAGGAATATCCCAGTCACAAGATTGAATTATCTAAATTTGCTGATTTGTGACCAAAGTGGTGTGTGTTAGCTGGTAGTGCAGGAATTCATTCAGTCTGTGTCTGTATGATTAACCAAAATGACAAGCTAATGATAGCATCTTTAACCCTTTCCGACCTGAAACATTTTTACCGTAAAACATTACATTCTTCTGTTTTTGCAAACTGAAAGAAAAATATGGACTATAACCGACACTTGTTGATTGAAAATTATACTTTACACTTTCTGCTTTGTTGATTGAAAATTATACTTTACACTTTCTGCTAATTAGCTTGATCGTTCATTTCCTGATTTTATTACATACAAATTCCAGATGCAAAAATATAAATGGATGTCTAACCCACACGATCGTACGGTCTGGGTTAGAAAGGGCTAAAACAATCTGTTAAACCATCTACCAATGATTTTTTTTTTTTTTTTTTTGTGTCTCATTATGTGTGTGACATTAACAGATTAACAATGAAGCATATATGTTAGGACTTTGTTCACAGTGTCCACTCCAAACTGCATTTGAAGAATTTTTAGATATGTTAATGGATAATTATGATGAAGAATCTGAAGTGACGTTTCGACGGTGGATAACTAGAGTCCATTCAACACTCATTCAATTACTTTGTCTGCACCTGATTTTAAATTGGAACTTTTGTTGAAAATAAAGTCCTTGGCAAAATACCATTACATCGCAAAATCTCAGCGTATTTAAAAACAAGAAAAGCAGAACTAAAACCAGATAAGTGCATTTTATTACTTGATTTTGTTGTGATATTTAATCTCAGAACATTCTTTTATTGACTTTCGTTTTTCTTGTTCCGGACTTTCTTTTTTGTTTTTTGCTTCCCGCCAACTGATTGTTTGGTGCACCTGCCGTATCACGTGACGATGTGTCGCGTCTCTCTACAAGTACATTGTAATACTTTTTCAATCATGTAATTTTTGTTATTCGGAACTGACGTTCCATTTTCTTATTCTATTTAATCATAATATTTTTTTTCTTTGTCTAAGATGAATAAATTAAAGGGATAAACATCTAGGCATTCTTTCATTACACAGCAATGTGTGAATTATCCTAAATAATAATTGATCTACATATTATGTAAGAATTTCTCAGTCTAATCAAGATTCATTATAGGAAAAGAAGTTGCTGCGCTTTAATACAGAAGTCATATAAAATATATATCCATGTATTTTTTCATCTAATTCAAGTGTACGATCTGATGATAAATTAAGAGGATTTTTCTTCACCAATGGAATATACGATTACCTGTGACAACCCAGGTAAGCCAAACTTTATTTAATTATATGACTGTTGTTTTTTACAAAGAATTATTAGTAAGAATTATTTGTTATAAAAATATATTTAAAATAACTAATTTGAGGAAACTGTGAACTCATGCATTCATTTATATAGTATTTTTCTAACAGATTTTTCTGAAAATTCTACTTTTATAGTACAGGATGCAATACAGGGATATCACTGGGAAAACATGCAAGCTACACTCCATCCTTTTGTTCGGTCAAATGATAACCTAAAAATTATTTCTATGTGCATTATCAGTGACTATTTGACACATGATACGGTGACAGTAGTTTCTTTTCAAAGGCTTGTAATTCCATATTTAACATGACAGTATCCAGACATATAGGAAATAATTTATTTCATTGGCAGTAGCTCAACACAGTACAAAACCAAGAAAACCTTTTTAAATTTATGCCAAAATAAAGATGATTTCAAACTAAATGCTGAGTGACATTTTTTTTGCCACATCCCATAGGAAAATCCTGTGTGATGCCATTGGAGGCACAGTCAAAATGTCTGCTTACAGAACCAGCTTGCAACGTCCTTACAATAATCAGATAATTTCTCCATGCGATTTGTTTCATTACTGCACAGGTAATTTTTAAAATATTAAGTTTTTCTTTGAATCTGAAGAATATGTAGCAGGAACAAGAGTATTGCTTTCTGAAAGACTAACTTTTGCTGTAAGAATTGAGGGTACTAGGGATTATCATAAATTTATTTTTATTAGTAAATCTGTGCTTTTAGTTTCCACTGTATCTACAAACATATCGAATCAGATTGAAGTATCTGCAGTAGGTAAGCAACATGTCAAAAATTTAGATCAGGTAAATGCTGGATTCCATACAAGCATCTGTTAGATATAATACCAATGCCATCAGCAGTGGCAGCCACAGGATGCATGTTTTTAATACCAAATGATACTGCGAAAAAAATACAGGAACTTATGCTTGCAGCTGAATAAAATTATGTACACATCAATTTTTAATATATTGTTGTATTTCAATTATATTGCTTATGAAATAAATATTTATAGCTCTTTTATTTTGATTGATTTTTAAAGAAATTATTTAATACTTTATTATTACGAAGAGATAACTTTCAGCATTCAGCTTTGAATAAATTCTATTTCTTGTTTCCATCAAATATCTAATTTTGCTATAAAATGAAGAAATTATTATTTTTTTATTATTATTAAATAATTTAATACATTAAATTTCTTGAATTGTTGTATAGATAGTACAGCTATACATGCATTGTTATTTTTCTTTTTAATTAATGTTAAGTCTGTAAGAGGGGGAATACAAGCATATGGTATTAGAGAAAAACATGCATATACCATCAGCAGGATATTTCATTATGCAAATAATAACCAAAAGTAAACTCTTTTCCTGTGAATAGCTATTTCATCAGTAGCTTATTTTTAAAAAAATAAAGTTTCTAGTGCTCCCCCTTTATGAGAAAAATGGCTGCCAAGATGGTCGAAATTGCATGTTTTTGCCCTATGGTTTGTCTTTAAGCTTAAATATTTCCAAGAAGGAGTGAGAAAATCAAGTAATTTATTGTGTAGCAATTTATGGTGAACACTTGTACTCTACCAAAATGTGAATAAACCTTTGGTTTTATTTTTCTTTTTTTGGAATTGATGTCTTAATTTTAGCAAAATCGGGAAAATCAAATTTTCGTGGTTGCAACTTCTAAGAGTTCTGTACCTTAACAATTTTCATTATAAACATTGTAGTATTTTTTTTTTCTGAATGCCTGGAATAACTTGTTTCCATAGATACCTAACACTTTCATATTACATAAGCACTATTTTTAAGAAAAAAAAAATTAAATAACATCAATTTCTTGGTATTTTGAGGGGGCGGACAAACTTCGAGGACCTGTATATCTATAAATAAGTGGAGCAGATAGCTAAAAATTTGGACTTTTTCATGCCTCTATATCATCAATCTGTGTACCAAATTTAAAGAAAATCCAAGTCGGTCATGCAACCCTCATTAGGTGAGTTGGTATGGAATCACTCTAGATGACGTTATTAAAATAAAAACAAAGTCAATCTAGAATTTTTTATTTGACCTAATTTCAATTAATATGAGCAAAATGCTTTATCCTGCTTTGGAAGTAGAATGTTCCAAGTTCTTCCCTAATCACATTTCCTAGTCAGAGAATGATATTCTGCACATACATTCTCCTGAGGTTAGAGAAAAGTAAAACAAAACTGAATGGAAATTTCTTCCTCAGTATATATTGTGCTTTGTAGAAAAAGCATACATTACAGGGGTTTCTGCTTAAATCGAAAATCAGAACACCAAGGAATAAGCAATGTCATAGCTGCCAACCCACCAGGAACAAAAATAGGAACACATTGTGCGAGGGACGAATTCATAATCTTTTTTGCCATATTTACATGTTATTGTATGTATATATATATGCACGGGTTTATCAACACTTGAAATATTCAATACAAGGATTACTTATACTAAAATCCTATTATTATTCAATATAATTTTATTTTAACTATTCAAATTGTTCATTCCTTAAACAGGCAAGGAAAGGGGAAGTGTCGCAACAAAAATTACATGAGTTGAGAGATATTTACCAATTCTACCTCTTTATTGATTCTAGAATCTAATAAAGCAAGTTTTAAATTGTCATTGACGTTTTTGTTGTGGATAAAGAGAGATTGGAAATTACAAGGCTTCTTGTGGGTATCTGATCACTAATCAATAGCGGGAGGAGAAGGGAGGGGAGGGGTAAAAAATTATGTGAGTGAGATATATTCAACAATTCTACATCTTTATAGATTCTACAATCTAATAAAGACAGTTTAGAAAGAAGATTTGCATTTATGTTGTGGATGGAAAATGATTGGCAATTACAAGCATTCTGCAAAACGTTTCATTGCCAATCATTAGCAGGTGCAGGGGGGGGGGGGGGGGACGACATAAGAGAGAAATATTGAACAATTCTATTCTAACTCTTTATAGATTCCAGAATCTAATAAAGCAAGTTTAAAAGGAGCATTTACATTTATGCTGTGGATGGCAGCGATGCTGTTTTTGCGCTATAGCACGTACACTATGTGGAAAATCGGAAGCAGGACGCGAAAAATTTATTGTGGTGGGTCCCTATGGACGCTTACAATTTTTGTTTTCAAACTGGGAAAAAAAAAAAAAAAAAAAAAAAAAAATTTAAATGTATTTCTTGTTTAAAACTAATATTTTCCTGATATTTTTAAAGCATTCTGCTCTAAAGAAGAAGAAAAAATCCTTTAAAACTCCATTTTACCATAAAGGAAAAAGCTATATGATAAACACAAACAAGAAACTGGCGCAAAATCAAAAAAAAGTTCCGACTCTGAGACAAGAAAACAAAGTTTCTTTGTGAAAAGATTATTAGTAGAAAGTGTACGATATACCGAATTGCATCACTGCATAACAAACTCCAAATGCCCTCTATCAAAGCTTAGCCGATATATGAAGTTTGAAAAATTGTTGCAAAATCATGCTTATCGAAGAATCCAAAAACATTTCTATTCAATTCTAATACAATAAACACACACGAGTAGCTGGTGCAAAAACAAAATTCCGAAACACAAAAACAGAGTCCTGAAACAAACAAGTTACCACCGATACATCAAATTGCATCACCCTACTGCATTCTAAGTTCATTCAAACAAAGCAAAAACAAATGACATGGATAAACGAACGTGATTTCAGGAACATGACATTAAGAGATACCAACCTTGTAGGGCAATTTTCAGTAGTAGACAAGTAAATTTTCAGTAGTTTTGGTACTTGTCAGCAGGGGTGCAGAATATGTCCGAACGCCCGAACGAGGTTCGGGGGAAATTTAAACTGACTGGGGAAATTTTGAATATTTTTTTAAGAGAAAATAAAAATGTAAATCAAAAATAACAATTTGCTACTTTGAAGTACTTATACACTAACAGCGATATTTTTATGTTACACTGTATACTTATTCTCTTAAAGATTTATTACATAGAACAAATGACTTTGTATAGCAAAGTAGATTTTTGCATTATTGAGGGAAATTTATACTATGTTTGGGGGAAATTTCCGAGGTTTGAACATTTTCTGCACCCCTGCTTGTCAGTAGTCTGGTAAGTCGGTCTGATGTAAATTTAAGTTCAAATTAAAAAAAAAAATATTTTAAATGTTATATACTCAAAAATGATTTATATTTATACATTAAACTAATAAGTTCTTTTTGTCATTTACTTTTTAAAATTATAAATAAAATTTGACTTAAAACAAAAAGAAAAAAGAGAAAAAAATATAAACTCAAAATAGTTTATTGATATACTCTAAACAAATTTGGTTATCTTATACATGGAATATTTGTTTACTGTAAATAGACATTTCTTGATCACTAGCTGCAGATGGAAAGGAGGGGGGGGGGAGTCAAAAAATAAATAAATGTTTGAGAAATGAAACCATTCTACTCCTTTATAAGTTCTAGAACCTAATAAAAGAGTTTTAAAATGAACATTGACATTCATATTGCTGATGGAGAAAGACTAGGAAACAAAGGTCTTCTGCAGAGCTTTTAATCGACTATCGCTAGTAGTTGGATATGAGAAAAGTGGGGGGGGGGGGGGGATTACTTGAACAAGAAATATCAAACAATTCTATTTCTTCATAGTTCCTAGAATCTTATAAAGCCAATTTAAATTGAATATTGACATTTATGTTGTGGATGCAGAAAGATTGGGAATCAGAAGGCTTCCGTCGTACGTTTGATCGTAAATAGGGTTTCATTTTTTTTTAACGAACAATATCCGCGATCTTTTTAAAAAGTATAATCCGTAATTTTTATATGTTGTCCGTAAGGCTGTAATTATTGCCGTATTTCCATAAAAACTACAGACAAACCATAGTAGTCGGCATCTCTGCATTATGTCTGTATTAAGATTCAAGATATTTTATTATTAAGAAAACCTAGTATTAAAAAAAGTAAATGTTTGCTGTGTTAAGCAAAAAATAAAATTTTTTGTCTGAATAAAATAAAATAAAATTTTTTTTAAGTTGGCTTCTGCGAAAATCGATTTTGGATTCATTAGCAAACAAATTTAGCCGAAAGTAGCTTCATGTCTAAGAAATATAGAAGCCCTATTTTAATTTTGTACAGAGTTAGCTAGGTTTTTCTTCCAGAGTGATCTATAACATTCCCCCTAATCTTCCCCATAACAATAAAACGAACTGTTCATTGTTGTTCCTGAACAAATGATATTTATTCTCTGCAGTTGCAGTGTATATATAACTTTGTTTTCATGTCTTTTGCTAATATGTTGTTAGATTGTTTAGTAATATTGTTAGTCTTCGATGTTAAAGTTGTTAGATTGATTCGAGAATGAGTCAAATAACGTGTATTTATTGACTAGAACCTGTTTATTTACAATCCAGTTTTCCATACACAATAAGCTGTTGTTTTTGTGACCATATATTTATACTAGCATAAACCTGGCATTACTTGTGCCATCTATCTATCCGATTTGGATTTTTTTAAAAACCCTCCAATTTATATAAATTTGCATTTTTAGTGGAATATCTTACTAAAGCACCTGAATTTAGAATTCCCTGTTGCGTTGCATAGATATATCCCAAAAAATTAAAATTACTTCAAATAAAAGAACATATTTAAATTTTCAGAAAGTCTGTACTTTCACTTTCATATTGTTCATAAAAAAAAGAAAAAATCAGTTATTTAAAGTTTTTGATTTTGTACTGCACAAAAACTTCACTTACTTAAAGAACTTTGATAACTAATGTAAATTTTTCTTTCTTATCTGTACAGAATATAAAATAAGTAAAACGTATAAATTCATTTTGAATTATTACTTTCTTCTATATTAAATTGAAGGAAGTATTGGATTTGTGAAAATTTTCAACTTCCAGTTTTCGGTGGATTTTGAGGGAACCAAAACACAATTTGACCATTTTTGGAAAATGTCTATCAGACAAAAATTTTGTGCAATTCAAGAGTTAATGCACATATTTTCATATACATTTATACATAGTTGTATCTTACCCCTCCCCCTCCCCCCCCCCAAAAAAAAAAGTGTCCATCAACTTTTGGTGCAAATCACTCAACAGATGGAGCTGCTATACTGTGATTTCTCCCATTTAAAGGAAGACTATATCTCAGCTTATACTGTGTATAATTAAAAAAATAAACTAAGTGTGTCACAGGGAGGGCTATATTATGAAACATGTTCATTCAATTTCTGTGCATAACGGCCAATAGGTGATGCTGCTATGCTGCAATTTTCCCGTGAATGGGAAGTTATATTTCAGATTCATTCATGTATAAGTGCTATAAATTTAGTATGGGAAAGGGTCATTTTTATAAAACATCATGTTGATTCAATTTTGGTGCGTATTGGTCGATAGATGGCTATATTATGCTGCAATTTACTCTGTGAATAGGAAGGCTAAATCTCAACATCTATAAAATTTAAGAGATAAACAAGATAAAAATAATATGAGAATAAAAGTTGGCTTAATTTGGGTGTATATCGACCAACAGGTGACGCAGCTGTTCCTCACCTTCTGTGATTCTCCACATGGCTACATCTCAAAATTTTTTGATTAAAATTGCACTAAACTCAATATCTAAAATCTTTATTGTAAGCAGGTATGATTATGTTTCTTCTGCATGTTAAACAGCATGTAGTGTTGTTATATAGAGAGATATAGAAGAAAGTTTTGTGATGACCATAACATACTAGTTTGAAGCTTTTAGTTTATTTATTTATTTTTTTTTTCTTCTTTTTTTTTTATGTTTTCTTATGAATGTCTCAAAAGAAAGTATTGGATTCATAAAAATTTTCAACTTCTGGTTTTTGATGGATTTACACATTTTAAGAAGTCCAGAACCTGGTTTGACCAGTTTTTAAAAAATGTCTGTGTGTGTGTGACAAAAATTCTGTTCAACTGTACCTCCGGAACTACTTCGTACTACAATTACATATAAATTTATGTGAAGTTGCACCATGAAATAAATCAGTGCCTATCAACTTTTGGTGCAAATGGCTCAACAGGTGGTGCTGCCATACTGCGATTTCTGCAACTTAGAGGAAGGCTATATCTCAGAAACTACTGCACAGAATTTCATATACATATATATGTACATGTAACTTGGCATATATTAGTGCCTGTCAAATTTTGGTGCCAATCGCTCTACAGGTGGTGCTGTTATACAGTGCTTTCTGTAATTTAGGGAAGGCTATATTTTAGGTTCTATTTCATGCAACTACACAAAACTTCATGTTGGAAAGGCATTATGAGAAATTATGCTGGTTCAGTTTGGGTGCATGTTGGCCAGTAGGTGGCTCTGCAATACAGAAATTTCCCCCCAAAAGGGGAAGGCTATATCTCTTATTCTATTGTGTATAATTGCATAGAACATGGTATGTGAGAGAACCAGCCATTGTGAAACACTATTGTGATTTATTTTAGGTGTATATCAGCCAACAGGTGGCAATACTGCACTACAATTTACCCAATGAATAGGCTAAGTTAATCCCAACATCTATGACATATGTGCATGAAACTTGATATATATGACAACCATTATGAAAGCAAATGTTGACCTTATTTATGTATATACTAGCCGACAGGTGGAGCTTCTATTATGATTTTTCACAAGCGTATATCTCAGCATCTGTTGATTAAAATTGCATAAACTCCTTTTGTAAAATATTTATTGTGAGAAGCTATGGTTAAACTTTTATACGATTTAAACCGTAAGTGGCGCTGTTATATAGAATTATGTAGACGAAATTTTTGCGATGGCCACAACATTTTTGTTTTCATGTGAAAATAACCCTTCAACTGTGATTATATTAGTAAAATATTTTATTTCATTTTTTTAATAATAGTTTTGTAAAAAATATGTAAATAATAAGTTTTAGTTTTGTAATTCTGAACGAAACCTATCTTTTTGTGATAGTGATTTTCACCAAAAATTGCAAGTGTAGGAATGAGTATGTTAGGCTTAAAATTTTATTCTTTATGGCAATATTGCACAAATAAATAGAATATTAAATAAATATGTTTAAATAAATTATATTTAAAATGTTTTTAAAAGAATAGTATATGAAATATGTTTATATTTTATTGTTTTAAATTAAAGAAAAAGAAAAGAAATATACAACACAACAAAAAACAAAACTAATGCCAGATATCCGTATCTGGCAGGCAGAAGAGCTCCGGATATCCGGTATCCGGCAAAATCACTATCCGTTTCATCCCTAATTATTTCTATGCCACAAAACGAGAAACTGTCGAAATTTTAGCTAATGAGGGTTCATGCAACACCGACCAATCAGAGATCGACACGAGATGGCGCAGTATTCTAGAGAGATTGAACAGGAACTCCAAAAAATCACTGAAATAGCTCAAAACGCAGGTTATAAGAAAAACTTAGTAAATAAACTTTATAGAAATAGAATAAAAAAAACTTAATAACATAGACAATGCACAGAAACCAAAACAAAAATACATCCCCCCAATTCCATACAATAAAGGTACATCTAATAAAATTAAAAACGAAGCTGCTAAATTAAATATTAATATACCAATAAAACCAAACCAAAATATTTTCCAAAGAATTAGAAACGATAAAGATAAAATAGACTTTTCTGAAACTGCAGGTATATATAAAATAAACTTTAACAAAGATGACCAGAAAACCGGTTGCTACATTGGAATGACAAAGCGAAAAATAAAAACGCGAATCAAAGAACACCAAAATGATATAAAATATAACCATACAACCACAGCTTTAACTAAAATAAACCAAACAGAAAAAATAGAAATAGATTTTAAAAATTACAAAAAACTAGCAAACTACAATAATTATTTCTATGCCACAAAACGAGAAACTGTCGAAATTTTAGCTAATGAGGGTTCATGCAACACCGACCAATCAGAGATCGACACGAGATGGCGCAGTATTCTAGAGAGAGAAGAAGAGAGAAGAATACATAGCCGAGTGTACGATAGTTCACAGGAGCGAAAACGCCAGAAGAAGGCTGCGTGATGCAGCCGAAAGCGCTAGCGAGGTAATCTTTTAAACGGGTTTTAATGTTTTTAAAGTTTTAATGTATTTTACCTTTTTTAAATTGTTTTAAATAGAAAAAATACTCTTTTAAAGTTCGAGTATATCGCCAAAATGGAGAAAATATTGCCAATCTATACACCCTTTAGGATAATCTGTCCAATGAAATTGCGTGAAATGCGTGCTTATCCAATAGAATTCCTTACCTTGCTTAGCTATAACGTAAAACGATCGCTGTGTGTTCGGCAACGGCGATAGTTTTAACTCTGGCAACCCTATCAGAAGGGAGGCAAACACAGACGCAAGTCCCGGCAGCTGAAAATGATGGTTACCATAATACCGGGCCGGGAGACCTAACCCTAACGTTGAGGATGCAATGCAGCCACTGGATGTTTACATAAATAAGCCGTTTAAAAACCGATTGCATCGATTTTTTTTAATGACGTATCTAAACTATTTTGTATATTTCTACTTTTCAGTATTTTTATCAGTGCTTCAAGGCAATCTTCAACAACAAAAAAAAAAAAATACTTCTATAAAAAAAAACGAAGATTTGCTACTTTTGCTAGTGTAAGCCTAGAAACATTTTAAACAGAGATGATTTAAATTTAATTGTATAAATTAAAAATATGATCGGGAGTCCTGTTTTTTCAAGTTTCTCTTATACTATTTCTGAATCAGACAGAGAATTTACTCCGTTCGTGCTGGTATAAAATTCCTAAAAAACTGTTTTTCATCTACATTAACATAAATTTTTAATTTATATCGGTAATATATAAATTCATTTATGTGGGGACACATTTTCTGAAAAAAGGACCCAGATTTTTTAAACTCATGGGTCCCAGGATTTTGAAAGACTAGTGGCATCACTGAATGAAAAAAGACTGGAAATCGCAAGGTTTCTGCAAAGCGTTTGATCATTGATCATTTTATTTCTTTATAAATGTTATGATGCTGAAAAATCAGAACATTTTCGGGTAAAATTGGATTTCCGGAACAAATACGGGAAAATCGGAGCACTTGGCAGCTATGCAATATACATTGATTCTAGTTCATTAACTAGATATATCATTATGAAAAAAACAAGAGGGGGAATATTTTTTTTTTTTTAGCCCTTAACAAATTTTTAAATATTTGATAGCCAGAAAAAAAAAAATGATTTCCATTCTTTTTCCATCCACAACATTAAATGTTAGCACTCTTTTTAAACTTACTTTATTAAATTCTAGAACCTATAAAGAAGTAAAATTAATCCCTATCTCCCACTCATATAATTTTTTGTGTCTACCCCGAGGTAGAATTTAGGAGACATTGTCGCAGAAAAGAAATTGTCGCTTGCAGAAAGATTTGCTTATAATAATTAAAAGCAGGGTTCGTAAATATCATGATATTTTCGAAAATATCAAAAATATCCGATATTTTGATATATATCGGATATTTTTGATATATATCCGATATTTTCAAAATTGTCAACTTATGATAAATATTTTCAGATTTAATGCAACTTAAACACCTATACATATTGCACATTATATAAAAACTAATATAAAACATTATTCTAATATAAAATAGTACTTTATATATATATAATTATAAATAATATAATTTTATTTTTTTTTTAAACACTAACAAAATTTTAAGTTAAACAATTTCTCTTTCAAAACACAAATTATAAAACTATCTCAAATCTCAAGAATGTTTTATTTCTGTTACAAAACTAAGTACAAAATGAAATTTATTTATTTTTGTACAAAAATTTAAACAAAATGTTAAGTTTTTCTGCTTTTTCAGTTCCAAGCCTATTGCGAAATTTAGAATGAACAAAACCAAAGCTAGAGAAAATTCTCTCTAAGGATGCTGTTGTTGGGGAAGCAGTAAACAATTGATTATCTAACTTAGAAATTTTTTCTTTTAGTTGCTGTTCAATTTTAATATTAGCCCACTTTAGAAAAATATTTTCAGATGTGTAAAAATTATTTTTGTTAGCTCCTTTTAGCATTTCATTTAAAATAAAATTTTCAATAACAATTGAAAATTTAAAGTTCTAATTTTTAGACAAAAAATATAAATATGATGTTTATTGAAATTTAATTTTTCTGACTGAGTGAAAATAATGCTTGGACCGGGACTCGAACCCCGGATCTTTGACTTACAAGGTCAAGGCTCTACCAATTGAGCTATCCAGGCCGACATCCCGGTCAGCATTACTCACTCAGACAACCTTTTAGGCAGAAACAATCTGGTCTATCATTTAGATAGCTCAACAGAAATAAGCCGCAGGAAATTCTGTCGGCCTGGATAGCTCAATTGGTAGAGCCTTGACCTTGTAAGTCAAAGATCCGGAGTTCGAGTCCCGGTCCAAGCATTATTTTCACTCAGTCGGAAAAATTAAATTTCAATAAATATGATTTTCTTCCACAGTTGATTGTGTGATTTTATTAAAAATTGTATTTCATTCTCCCATTGTTTAATGGTGTTTTCCATTTCCTGCGGCTTATTTCTGTTGAGCTATCTAAATGATAGACCAGATTGTTTCTGCCTAAAAGGTTGTCTGAGTGAGTAATGCTGACCGGGATGTTGGCCTGGATAGCTCAATTGGTAGAGCCTTGACCTTGTAAGTCAAAGATCCGGGGTTCGAGTCCCGGTCCAAGCATTATTTTCACTCAGTCGGAAAAATTAAATTTCAATAAATATGATTTTCTTCCACAGTTGATTGTGTGATTTTATTAAAAATTATAAATATGATGAATAATGCTATTTCCAAAATATTACACATTTAAGAAAATATCAAAAATCCAGATATTTTAAAAATAAATATCGGATATATATAATGATATATATCCATGATATATATCCCGAACCCTGATTAAAAGATATTCCCATATTTCAGTAGAAAACTGAAATTTGTGTTAATTTAAGAATTCTTCTAGAGTATATTAATAATATTAATATCTTTATAAGTACATGCAATTAGAAATTAAATAACATCATCTTGCAGAAAAGGTTTGAATGAATGAAGCTTGTCATAGGAAGCATAAGGATATTCTGCCACAGCGGTGTTAACCCCCTGTTAACAATCGGCGATTACACACCATGCAGAAGCCTTGTGATTTTCAATCTTTCTCCATTTGCAGTATAATTGTTAATATTCACTTTAAACTTGCTTTACTAGATTCTAGAACCTCTCAAATAACAATCAACAATAAAATGTCCAGAGATTCATAATTTTTCTTCTCAAGATTTAGTATATATTTTACACATTTAAGCTATTTGGTAAATGTGTGCATCAAAATTTATATGTCTTAAATGTGTATTTTATTAAATAATTCCTATTTTCTTCTGCTTCAATGTTCAGATTACATAGTGTGTATCAAATACAGGACAGGAAGGATTATTAACTAGTATACTAGTTTGAGAAGAGGAAAACTGGGAGGGAATTGCAGTGTCAATCCTACATTAATATTTTACACACTGGTATAAGTCATATTTCTTGAGGGAGGGGGGGGGAAGTAAATTGATCATTTGTGAGACCTAGATGAAGTTATGAACATTTAGGGCAATCAAAATAAAAAATTAGATCACTTTGAGAAGTTCTAATACTTTTATATAAAATAAGATCAAAATAGAAGTGAAACACCTAATTGAATATGTAGAAATAATAATTAAACAAAATGAAAATTACTTACAATGAATTTAGAGAAATTTTTATATTGATACTGAAACATTAGCTGAATATTTGTTTTTTTGCCAAATCGCTATTCACTACATTCCTGATTAAAAGCATGCATTTTCGTTTTATTGCATCAATGTTCTGAAAATAAACATGAAAATGAGTAAAACATATTTTTTTTTTTTTCTTTTTCAATTAAATTATTCAATGTTCCCAAAATTTCTGATTTTTCTAAAAATCCTAAGATAATTTCAGTATGATTTTTCGGCTATTATATAAACCAAAAATGGGAGGGAAAAAAAGAAAAAAATCGTAATTCCAATTAATAACTAAATATCTTGATAAATGCTCATCAATACTAATAGGCCATAGCTAGATATTGTTCAAGTTCATTTCAATCATCGAGGGGCAATTTCAAATAAATGTTAAAATTATAAGAATATTCTATTATCTACAAATTCGCTATGTAGAAAGTTATTGATTTTTTTCACTTTTAACAAAAAAAAAAAAATCTTCTGATGTTGGCATAAAATTGGCTTTTTTCCAGCATTTAATGTTATAGTTCTGCGCAGGGTTGAACGGTTTTTTCCACAGTGGAAAAAACCACTGGAAAAAACCTGGTTAAAACCGTCCCGGACAAAATACCGTTTTGTCCACTATTAATTATTTGCGAGTACTAAATTAAAAATTACCTTTATTCTTTCCATATATATAAAACAATTCTTTATCATTATGTGTATGTGAGAGCTCGTGAAATACGGTCACCTGGTTGCCATTGGCGACCAATATTTTTTAAAACTAGTAATAATGTTTTCAACTTTAAGGAAACTTTTTTTTTTTTTTTTAAATATATATTTTGGTGAAAGAATTGGTCCCAAAATTGGGCTCCAATTCTACTTTCGCTGTTTTGATTCCTGCTTCTCTCACCACTTTTTGAGACACTGTGTTGAATTAGGGAATTTACACATCTCCGTGCATGTTTCACAACTCAGTGTTAAATTATTGCACCGTTTTAGGGAATTGGTTTACACTGCTCCTGTCTGCGCATGCTATCAACCTGGTGCT
This sequence comes from Salticus scenicus, assembly GCA_963930645.1. Classification (NCBI taxonomy): domain Eukaryota; kingdom Metazoa; phylum Arthropoda; class Arachnida; order Araneae; family Salticidae; genus Salticus; species Salticus scenicus. Next base: position 234,285,447 of record OZ005652.1, read on the forward strand.
GAATTGTTGTATCTGTATAATGATGTATCATTGCCGATGGTGTATTGATTTAGTGAAAATAATAAAACCAGTTTCATGATGTTAAATTTAAACAGGTGTTTCCTGGTGTAAAAAAAAAAAAATCATTCAAGCCCAATAAATAATTGGTTTTTAGTTGGTATAATAATTGGTATATAGAATCTTAATTTCTATATTCAAGTAAATTTTGAAATGGAACAAAAAGAAAAGAAAAAGAAAACGTTGGAGAATATTTGTTTATGGGCTACCAGAATTTTTTGTTGGCGACCATATTTTCTAATAAATTCCTGAACCCTGTGTATGTGAATAAAATCAATTTAAATATTTCAAAATAGACATGTAAAGTTAACAATATTTAATAAACAAATATATCTATTTCTAAGGGTGGATTGGATGCAAAAGTGATAGTTTATAGTTAAAATTTTAATTCCCCTCTCCCCCCCCCCCTGCTTTCAACTACATTGTCATCTCCTCCCTCATAGTCATAAACACCTTTAAAAAATTTGTTATTAAGCATGATGAAATCAATGATTCACATATCTTTCATGGAATTTTTTACTTTCTGAAAATACATAGGTAAGGAAAGTATTGCAATCATGACAAAAATTTGACTTGTGATGTTGGTGTATCTACATGTTTTGAGGCTCTATGAGTTCATTTTTGCTATTTTACGATAATGTATGTATATCTGAGTAGAGTGAACACAATATTGTCTAAATGCTTTGTCCAAATGAGCTAAAAGTTGGTGCATATGTTATAGGTTATCGTAGTCAAACTGTATACATTTTGGAGAATCTAGTACAGTTTTATTTATTTTATTTTTAACCAGGACACAAAGATACATTCTTTATCATTATAGTCTATGGGCTCAAATAATTTAAAGTGTGATAGCATCTGAATTCCTTATTCAGTTCAGCTGAAACTTTAATATGCATGTTATCAGTCACTGTCGACTGAATCGTATAGATTTATTTTGGTGAATCTAGCATTTATAGTTTTTTTACAGGGAAATAATGAAAAATTCTGTAATAATATTATGGCCTATAGTCTGAATTTATTTAAAATGTGATGGCGTCTGAAGCCTCGTTGATTGAACTTTGAATTCATATACAAATTATAAGTATATGTCACACAAACTGTATACATTTTGCTGAATCTAACACTATTGGTTCTTTTACAGATACACACAAAAGAATTTGCATGCATTCCGTTCCATTAAACAATATATTATTTGGGAGCAAATAATCAAACACTGATTATAATTTTCTTGCTTGTTTATTTAATGACTTCTCTTGTGTTATTTTATTTAAACAACAGTGAATTACTTTAATGTTTAGAAGTCAACTGGAGTCACTCAATATTTTTATTATTTTTCTTTAAGTTTCTGCATATTTATCAAATTGATTAAATATATATACAGTCATACACATATATGTCACATTTATATTATTAAAGACATTACTTTTGTGAAAAATAAATAACTTTTCTATGTGGAAGTAAAATTTAATTTTGTATTTTTTTCATCTGGAATTTCCATTACCAAGTAATATTTTTTTAATAAGAGTATAAAATATATTTTAATAAGAGTATAAATAAGAATATAAAATTATTAAATAATTAAGCATGTAAATTTGATTTTTTAAATTGTTGGATTGAAAAGTGACATGTTGATATTGCAAATAAAACGTTATATAAAAATGAAAGCTTTATTTTGAAAGGACTTGTGGACATAAATTGATAAAAACATTTTATCTACATTTATGAGTTGTTTTTTTTTTTAACCTAGCATACAAATGTTAAATAAGATATTTCCAAGTTAAGTAAAAATAATAACAGGAGACTTGGCGTTGGTATATTAAAACCCAAATAAACTACTACGTCAGAAACGGATAGATATTTTTCAAAAACAGATATTTCTCTTTGGCGTTTCTGACGTAGTAGTTTATTCGGGTTTTAAGTACAAAATAGCAAAGAAACAACTTAAATTATTTTAAACTTTAATATTGAAAATAGTCTCTTTCGAAGGGGGATAGGGGTGTTAGGGGGATTAAGTTATTCTTCATTTTTAATTGTCAGCATTATGTACTGAAGATAACTCAACATTGGGCACAAAATCTTTTTTCGGCTAAACAGCCGTGTCTATTTCTTTTGTTTTTAAGGATTTAGATATAGTGTTAAATAACTTTTTTCCCCCTCTTAATATCCAGTATGATAATGTTATAATATAATAGTCACCACAATAGATTTACTTTGTTACATCTACAAACTGTAAACTAATGTAATTAGCATTTTCTTCATGATTTTTTTTTTTTTTTTTTTTTTTTTTTTTATCGTGATTAAAATAAAATTATGCAATAATCAAATGCATATATGCAATATGCATTAATCAAATTATTAATTTTTAATAAAATATTTCTATTGCTAAAATTGTAATTTAAAGTTAAAATTGCAATTTACTGTTTTAATGGAATAATTTTATGCACTGAACATGTACAGTTCAGTGGATTTTATTTTGTCCAGTTAGTTTCATGTGGTTTTTTCCAGTTTTGTCCAGGTTTTTTCCATTTTTGTCCAGCGTCCCAGACTTTTGACGAAAAAGTGGACAAAATGACAACCCTGGTTCTGCGAGATGAAAATAATCTGCATTCATAATGGAAAATAATTTTTATAAATAATTTGTGCTGCATAAATTTGTATAAGGTTATATAGAAGAAAGTCTTGTGGTGGCCATAACATACTAGTTAATTCATAAAAAGAATCTTTAATGACCATATCACACGAGAGACTTTCGTTCAGCATTTTACTAAACACAGCATTATACCCAACATACTCAACCTGATTTTGTTCAAGTTCAAGGATAGCAAGTTTTTGGATGATCAATTTTTACGAAACGGTTTAGAAAAAGCTGAGTATGTTGAGCGTGCTGACCAAAATTGACCAACAGGAGGAATAAACAGGATTTTTTCCTGGAATACCTTTAGAGAAGGGAATACATCAGGCTATCGATTCGGGGGGAACCCTATGGATAGCTGACCGGTTTCTAGTTCGTTCAGCATAGTGAACATGTTGTGTTTAGTATATATGCTCCCGTGTGATATGGTCATAAGCATTCTGGTATTTTGTTACTATACATTCACACAAGCGCTAATCAATCACAGGTTTTTTCTGATACCATCCCAATACATGAAACCACACAAAATTAAAACAAGACTTTTTCAAGAAATAACTGCAATACAAAAATCTATAAAAATTTCCAAAACAAGATAACACATATATTAAACAATCTGGTGTGTCACTCGCACAACTTTCTCTTACCCTGAAATTTAATACTATAAATACAGGTTGGAAATTAAGAGGTAAGATAACGAGTACTGTTATGTAAACCTATGTTAAACAATTTAAATTAGGCTTCGGAAGAGTTTTATATGATAATTAGTTCTGTGTATGGGGGGCTACCGCCTCAGCCAGGTTTTATGATAATGCAGACGATTTCTATATTAGAGAAGTAAATAATAAATTTTTTTGTTAAAAATTAGAAAAATCGATAACCTTATTTTAAATTATCACAGACCGATGGTTCAACCATTCGTTTTAAAAGTATTGGTGAGCTCTTTTGAAAGATGCCCATCATGAAAATTTACTCCTCTCGAGGGGTGACTCCCCCCCCCTTCCCCGGGAGGGAGGCGAGGCTCCTACAGGCACACAATTTTTTTCCCAGTTGACTATCTCTATTACAAAAAACATATATTTGTTTCATTCGTTTAGTGCAGTCTATAGATCTTAAACTCTACTTACCTGCAATTTCCCCCATAGACGTAATGTATTTGAATACTTTTGAGTGTCCCTGTACACGAACCATTTGCTTCATCTCTACGAAAAGCTTACTGTAGCATCCCTATATGATACATATTTAGAATACTGAGTTTGGAATTTCTGTTCTGATAAGTATAAAAGATTTAAGTCCAAAACTGTCGATTTTGAGTTAAGTAGATAGCCAGACTCAGAAAAAAATTCTCTATCGATTGGTATAAATGATTTAAATCCATGTCATTTAGTCTTTGAGAAAATCATTTGGTACAAAATGATTCAAGTCAGAAATTTCGCATTAATCATTGGTATAAAATATTTAATTCAATTTTTTCCCTTTATTAAATGAAGGTTGACAATTACTGAATGGTATAAACATAAAGGGTATAAATCAACATAATCCCTTTTTCCTAATCGATTCTTCTGATTAGTTTTTAGTTAGTTTAACTTTATTTTTCGTCTCCTGAAAAATGAAGAATATGGACTTAAATCCTTTATAGTTATCAGTACAGATTTGTTCTTGAGATATGCTGATAACAGACACACAGACCATTCACTAAAAACATGATTTTCGTATTTAAGGGACCTCAGAATATGTAAATATAACAAAAACTCACGTTCGAAAATTTGACCCTAAAACAATACTTTCTCGACCCTATGGGTAAGAGAAAGCAGGGGTGCAGAATATGTCCGAACGCCCGAACAAGGTTCGGGGGAAATTTAAACTGACTGAGGAAATTTTGAATATTTTTTTTAAGAGAAAATAAAAATGTAAATCAAAAATAACAATTTGCTACTTTGAAGTGCTTATACACTAACAGCGATATTTTTATGTTACACTGTATACTTATTCTCTTAAAGATTTATTACATAGCACAAATGACTTTGTATAGCAAAGTAGATTTTTGCATTATTGAGGGAAATTTATACTGTGTTTGGGGGAAATTTCTGAGGTTTGAACATTTTCTGCACCCCTGAGAGAAAGTAAAAAACCCTTCCTTTATGAAGCCTACTGACATAATTAAAAAAGAGTTTTCTTTTTTTTTACTTACTTTAGACTTCATCTTAAGTCCCTTCACTGGGGACCCCGGCATCCTCAAAGGTGATTTATGTAGTGGCGTTCTTGATAGGTAAGTGATGCTATTTGTTTTGCCTGTCTCGTGCTTGATTAGGTGGTGACACATTCAGTCTGTGTTAGCTTTGGGCTCATTGCCATTACATGCTTCAGAATTATTAATTATTTCTATGATTTTGTGAAAAAAAAAAAATGCATATGTCACGTTTTCATATTCGTCAAGTTTTGTTGAATTTGATACTGATAATTTCGTTTTGTTCAATTTTGGCTAAAGCAGTGGTATTTTTATTAAATTTAATGTCAGAGATGTGCTCTTTTATTCTATTTTTAATTTTTCTTTTTGTCATTCTCTTGAAACTGCCGGTATATACAAGATCCCTTTTTCTAAACACAATTTTAATAACAGTTGTTATATTGGAATGACAAAAAGAAAATATTACAGCTTTAGCCAAAACTGAGCAAAAAGAAACTATTAATATATCAAATTCGACAAAACTTGTCGAATATGAAAACCTGACCTATGTAATTTTTCACAAAACCATAGAAATAATTAGTAATTCTGAAGCATGTGATGACAACAAGCACAAAGCTAACACAAACCAAATGTGGCACCACCTAATTGAGCATGGAACAAGCAAAGCAAATAGCATAATTTGCCTATCAAAAATGCCACTATAAAAGTCGCCTTTGAGGATGCCAGGGGCCCTGGTGAAAGGGCTTAGTTTAGGATGAAGTATAAGTAAGATTTTAACTCTTTTTTAATTAAGATAAAATAAATAATAGAAAATTAAAATCAGGTAAATTACCTGAACATCCTTGAACATACATAAAACATATAGTATTATGGCATTTTTGGCAATCTTTTACATTTGTAAAGTTAAAATGATAATACAAAACGTTTAGATTGTTATATAAAAGACCATTTCAGATAATATATTCAGGGGTCGATCCAGGCAAAATTTGGGTCCCTTTTGTGGCCCCTTCACAAAATTCCCCATAGTAAAAAGGGACCCTTCACAAAATTCAAATTCATAAAAAGGGACCCTTCACAAAATTTAAATTCATAAAAAGGGACCCTTCACAAAATTCAAATCCATGAAAAGGGACCCTTCACAAAATTCAAATTCATAAAATGAGTACCTTCACAAGATTTTTTTTTAATAAAAATGATCCTTTTATTAAATGTTTTCATGTTTTCAGTATTATTTTTAATTAATGCCTTAATTTGGCTCAACGAAACTATTAACCTGATATTAAACATTACATAAAATGATTGTAAAAACAAAAAATTTTGCACAGTATTTTACTTTTTCACAAAAATATTTTATATTTCACAAAAATAAATAAAAATTTCACAAAAATATTTTGTTTTTCACAAAAAAGGGACCCAAAAATTAAAACCTGGATCGACCCCTGATATTACTATATTTACAGGCAAATTAATTGTGATTAAAATGAAACATGATAAATAAATAATCAATGCACCTGCTAAGCACTGATGTTCTGTCGCAAAATTTATTCGACTGCTCTACTAATGTCTTTATTACTTTCTCCTATATTGATAAGAAGAAAGTACTTAGATTCATGAAATTTTTTGCCCTCTAGTTTTTACACATTTTGAGATGTCTTGAACATGATTTGACCATTTTTAGAAAATGTCAACCCATGTGTGTTAATACTTACAAAACTTTGAATAAACACCATGAAATGCAATAAACTCAAAACAATTGTTTTGGGTCAAAAGAACACACGACCCTTCGTCAGACGAACAAAATAGGCACAAGTGTTGCAGTCAAAGCGACAACGCTCAAAACCATTTTAAATGAAGAGCAAAAATATATAAAGACTATATAGCAAAAATATATACGATAATTAATTTTGTTGATGGGTTTGGGGTTTGTAAATGACTTTAAAGCCAAATGGTGAAAGAATTTTAGAAATTAAATACATTAAATAAAAAACCGTTTCAAGTTTCAAGCACAGAAGTTCGTTTCTGAAGAGGACCGGGTGCCCGGTTTCGAAAGATCTAAAACGACGCACGAAGTAAATAACTAGGTTTTTTATTTAATTATAATTATACTTCGTTTTTCTTTTTATTATATGAATTTTAGAAATTTTAAGAGAAAGTAATGAATAAAAAGGTAAAACAACTGGGATTAGACTGTGATCGTTCAATTTGGAAGCAGAACATTTAGGATTCTTGAATTTATATAGAACTTTATCAATAATAGAGGATTATAGCCTCGAGAAAGAGCAAGAGATATTTAATAATTAATTTATTTCAAAAGACCAAACAGATCAGAACAAAACAAATGTGTAAGGCATGAAAAACATAAGTATGGAAAGCAGACATGTTTTGTTGAGGGGCATGGTTAGAGAGAACATGCGGCAGAAGAGAGAGAATGGTTTTCTAAAGACAGTGGTTGAGAACAAATCCTTGTCTTTAGACACAAAAACGTCAAGGAAAGGCTTTTCAATCTCAAAAGTGAATTGAATGCATGGGTCAATCGAATTGACCAAAGAAAAGAAACTGGAAAAATCGACATCAGGGTAAACAAGGACGAAAGTGCCATCAACACAACATAACTGAACCAGTGAGGAAATTTATAACACCGCAGAGTTCTTCTTCAAAATGGTGCATATAAATGTCGCAAAGCAAAGGAGAGAGAGGACTATCCATTGCCATACCCTCATTTTGGGTCAATGAATGGTAGGTAATACAGTTTACTGTGACTGTAAATAAATATTAAGAAAACCCCCTTATCAATTCCTTATTTTTGGGAATAGCCAAAATTCAGTTCACATTCAATGGCATAGATTTTTTTTAAGTTTACACGATACTTGTTTGGGGTTTTTTTTATATAAGTAGCTGAATACATTTGGTTATTAAATTTTGCAAATAAAATTTCGCTAAATCTTATGCATGCACAGTTAAAAATTATTTAGTAAATACTTTCATATTTCATTAGATTTATAATATTTTTTTCAATTTGATTGTAGTATGCTGTGTCTAATATTGTATGTCAAGTTTCCTGAGAATAGTTTTGTGCTGGGTTTAATACCTTGTGTGTTATAGCTAAAAAAGTAAAATAAGTTTTTGCAATTTTTTTTTAAGAAACCTTTATATTATTATATCTTCCTGATTACATGTTGTAGAGACATAAAAAATTTATACAGCTAATAAAGAAGAACCCCATAATAACATGCTACAACCAGATTGCAATTTCAAGCATTACTTTTTACAGGGTGAACAGCCAAACACTTTATTTTTTTTACTGGTCCCTCTTTCACTTTCGGCACTAAACTGAAGTGTATGACGCATAACATGTTCTTTACACTCCTAAAGTTTCAAGATGATTTGTTTAATACTTCTTAAGATATTTTTAAAAATGTCTGAAATCGAAAGTGCCCGGTCAGTAATGGAAAGATAGTGCATTTTATCATTTATTTATTTATTATAAAATGCTGTTTAATTTAAACTTTCTAACTTTTTAGCGCAATTTTATTTTTAAACTAGAGCTTTTTATGATTCAGAATTTTTTTTTCAAGCATATTAAATTTCGTGCACACACCATCAAATTACTGATTAATTAAAAATCATCAACATAATAGATAATGAACCCATGGCTTATATATAGAATAAGACTTACAGAAATATGAATTAGATTTCTTCAGGGGTGCAGAATATGTCCGAACGTGCGAACGATGTTCGGGGGAAATTCTGGCTGTCTGGGGAAATTTTGAATAATTATTATCTTAGAATAAAATAAAAATGAAAACGGAAGTAAGAAAAAATTACTGAAAAAACAAATTTTCGAATATTAAACTAACTTTCGAATATTAACAGCTGTATTCTTCTTTTACAAGTGTATTCCCTTTAAATACCCGTTATCCCCTCCCCCCCCCCCCCCCCCCAAAAAAAAAAAAAAAAAACTTTCAGATAATAGGTTGATGCGTTATTTTTGGGGAAATTTCAGAGGTCTGAACATTTTCTGCACCTCTGGATTTCTTAAGTAAACCTCCAATTATTTTTTAGAAAATCTTTATGAGGAGAATACTCTCTTTAAATGTCAAATTTTAGTGATGGTTTTGTTACAAATGCAAATCTGTACACATTAAAAAAATTTAAATTTGTATTTTAATATGAATAATTATTTATTATTTGCTATTGAATGCCTTTTGTCATGGAATAAGTATTGAATGTTTAGAAAAATTGCTTTGCGGAGCTTACGGGAGAATATTCTCCCATTGGAAATTACGAGTTGTAAAGAAAACATCATGAAATAAAGTTTGTTTGTTCCAGTTATGCATGTGAAACTGAATAATTATGAATGAGTTTTATAACTTATGTCGTAAACATGAAAAAAAAAATTGTATTTAAGAAAAATAAGAATATTCTCGATTATTCTCCGAATTTGGAGATTCAGAGAATATTCTCACCAAACATCTCTTAACTAAGATAATTTCATCTCCTATCTCCTCTTCCCATTTGGATACTCATGAAGATTTTTACATATTTAAAAATTCGAAAAATCTCGTTAATGATATTTCTTCCACTCCATTCTTGTCTGATGCTTGGAAATTTACCCACTTAAGTTGGATTTTCGTCTAATTTTCATAATTTTTAGATTTTGCAGAGGTTAATCCAGAACAAATTTAGTACCCCATTGAGGCACTTTCACAAAATCAACTTTTGGCAATGAGATACCTTCACAAAATCAATTTTCAGCAGAGACACCTTCACAAAATCAACTTTCAGCAAAGTAGCACCTTCACAAAGGCAATTCTCAGCAATATTTTTATAAGCTTCGCTGCATCAAACATATAAAAATACCCTCAGTTTGAATATTTACTGAAGAAAATGGTAAATATCTAAGTAAACACCTTCTTATCTTATGCATAAGAAATAACTGGCCAACATATATATTTATTTTACAACTGTTCCATTTTATTTTTTAAATGTAATTTAAAATTAAAAAAAAACTCTTTGTCTTTGCGCATTTTGGTTAATTATTCTGAAGCATTATTTTCACAAACTTACTTGATTTTTTCACAAATTATTTTATAAATTCACAAATGGGGTACCATTTTTAAAAAGCTGGATTAAACCCTGTTTTGTTACATTTTTTATTTAATCTTATTTATTTTCTTCTTCTATTTCCTAATTCTGCTCACGCCAGCATTTATATTTACATTCGTCTTCATATATTTTTGCTCTTGATTATTCATTAAATGAATAATGACCGCTTTAAAAGCGGTTTGGTGTGTTGCCGCTATGACTGCAGCACTCGTCAGGGTTTTTTTTTTTGACATGACATGCGTCAAAAACTGGTTTAAACCGTCGAAAACCATATGTGAAAAATGGAAACTATAATGTTAAATGATTTATGCATATTTTAAGTTGCAATGTACTAAGATTATAAATTAACATTCATTAAATATAATTATATATATAATTTTTTTTTTTTTTTTTTCTAGAAAAAAGAAAGAACTTTTTATCTTAGGAAACATATCAATGCATTGTCTTATGGGGAGAGGGAACATTATAAATATTTTTCGTAAATTATTTTAGAGCTATGAAAATTTGCATACAATATATAGGTGGTAAATTATAGTAATACAATTACATATATTAAAAATTCTGGTTGATTCCTAGATTAGAGGGGCACTTTCTGCTTGGCGAACTTTCGTAGCAATAAACTGCACTTCCTTGTACACATAACTTAAGAATTCTATTATGACGCAGTATGGAGAGATTTGATTGGTTAATTTGTTTTTTATTGATTTGAGTATATTTTACATTGCAGTAGAGCTACATTACGGGAAATTACGCGATATTTGATTGGTTCACTTGTTTTGAGCGTATTTTACGTTGCACTAGAGCTACATTACGGGAAATTAGGCGATATTTGATTGGATCACTTGTTTTGAGCGTATTTTACGTTGCACTAGAGCTACATTAACAGAAATTAGGCAATATTTGATTGGATCACTTGTTTGAGCGTATTTTACGTTGCACCAGAGCTACATTAAGGGAAATTAGGCGATATTTGATTGGATCACTTGTTTTGAGCGTATTTTACGTTGCACTAGAGCTACATTACGGAAAATTAGGCGATATTTGATTGGTTCATTTGTTTTGAGCGTATTTTACTTTGCACTAGAGCTACATTACGGGAAATTACGCGATATTTGATTGGTTCACTTGTTTTGAGCGTATTTTACGTTGCACTAGAGCTACATTACGGGAAATTAGGCGATATTTGATTGGATCACTTGTTTTGAGCGTATTTTACGTTGCACTAGAGCTACATTAACAGAAATTAGGCAATATTTGATTGGATCACTTGTTTGAGCGTATTTTACGTTGCACTAGAGCTACATTACGGGAAATTAGGCGATATTTGATTGGACCACTTGTTTTGAGCGTATTTTACGTTGCACTAGAGCTACATTACGGAAAATTAGGCGATATTTGATTGGTTCATTTGTTTTGAACGTATTTTACGTTGCACTAGAGCTACATTGCGGGAAATTAGTCGATATTTGATTGAATCATTTGTTTTGAACGTATTTTACGTTGCACTAGAGCTACATTACGGAAAATTAGGCGATATTTGATTGGATCATTTGTTTTGAGCGTATTTCACGTTGCACTAGAGCTACATTATGGGAAATTTTGGTCTTAACATGCGTGATAGTGAATGCCGCAGAGCCGAGTTACGTGCGTTTTCAGGCTCATGCACAGCGAGGTAGGGGTGTCCAGTGATGTTTTTTTGGTTTTAACGTGCGCGACAGTGACTGCCGCGGAGCCGAGTTACGTGCGTTTTCAGGCTCATGCACAGCGAGGTAAGGGCGTCCAGTGATGTTTTTTTGGTTTTAACGTGCGCGACAGTGACTGCCGCGGAGCCGAGTTACGTGCGTTTTCAGGTTCATGCACAGCGAGGTAGGGTGTCCAGTGATGTTTTTTTGGTTTTAACGTACGCGACAGTGACTGCCGCGGAGCCGAGTTACGTGCGTTTTCAGGTTCATGCACAGCGTGGTAGGGTGTCCAGTGATGTTTTTTTGGTTTTAACGTGCGCGACAGTGACTGCCGCGGAGCCGAGTTACGTGCGTTTTCAGGCTCATGCACAGCGAGGTAGGGGCGTCCAGTGATGTTTTTTTTGTTTTAACGTGCGCGACAGTGACTGCCGCGGAGCCGAGTTACGTGCGTTTTCAGGTTCATGAACAGCGAGGTAGGGGCGTCCAGTGATGTTTTTTTGGTTTTAACGTGCGCGACAGTGACTGCCGCTGAGCCGAGTTACGTGCGTTTTCAGGCTCATGCACAGCGAGGTAGGGGCGTCCAGTGATGTTTTTTTGGTTTTAACGTGCACGACAGTGACTGCCGCGGAGCCGAGTTACGTGCGTTTTCAGGTTCATGCACAGCGAGGTAGGGGCGTCCAGTGATGTTTTTTTGGTTTTAACGTGCGCGACAGTGACTGCCGCGGAGCCGAGTTACGTGCGTTTTCAGGTTCATGCACAGCGAGGTAGGGGTGTCCAGTGATGTTTTTTTGGTTTTAACGTGCGCGACAGTGACTGCCGCGGAGCCGAGTTACGTGCGTTTTCAGATTCATAGTTTTATACAGCCATGTTTCTTTGTTGGTTCATATATCTTAGGGGTATGTCCCAATTCATCCTCCGTCGTTACAGTGGCCGGATCCGTGAACTTTTAAAACAGAGATGCTTTAAATTGCTACAATTAACTAATTATGCATGTATTTTTTTTTTTTTTTTTCAAATTTAATTAATAAGCACTAAAAATAAAATTTAAATATAAAATAGTTAATTTCTGTAATTTAAAAAAAAATTATAATATTGCGAATAAAGTAAACGTTGTCTGTAGAAAATGGGGATATTTGGTTGCCGTAGTCATTGCCCACAACGTAGCACTAGTTCGACGTAAAACTCACTCACAGAATCACTTGTTGGTCAAGTTTATGAAAACTAGCTAATTTTCCCCTCCGCTGAAATGTAAGTGTTACTGAAAAATTCGAAACGATATGTGTCTGGAGAAATGAAAGCGTATCATTTGATAACTTGAAAATATGTTTTTTATTTTATTTGTATATTCTCATACTTTTTATACCGATGTGTTTCGATTCATTTGAATGCGGTTTTAGAATCCTCGAATGTTACGAATTAACTGAGCGCGAAGTGAAATATTTGATATGTGATTTACGTATTATGGAGTCAACAGAAATTTCAAAATGGAAAAAAATAAATAAATTAATAAATAAATAAATAAAATTCATGTTGCATTTATTGTAAGTTTTCATGCTTTTTTAATTACTTTTAAAGTTATATTTTTATTCTGAATTTTCATTTATTTAATTACATTTATTGTGTTGTTGAAATCAATTTGCTCTTAAAACTTCGATGAGAAAACGTGTATTTTGTTAGGTATTTGCTTATTTATTAAAATATTGTAGTTAAAAATTTAATTATTTATTTCATTTCGAACGTAAACAAACGTTTTGTAAGTTAAAAAGTTAATTAACCATCGCCATTTTATTAAAATTCTTCGATAATTTCATTTATTTTCGTTAAATAGTCGTCTGCATTAGTATTTATTTCATTTCGAACGTAAACAAACGTTTTTTCAGGTTGCCATTAGATAAATTCATTACCTTGGTTCGTTGGCGCACGGATAATATCGCCAAAATGTAAACAAACGCCAATGCCCCTCTATTCTCATAATCTGCCAAAATTCTTTAAAACTAACTAAATTTAAAAAAGAAAAATTTTTGAATTTTTCTGCTAATTATTAATATTTTCTTTTCATTTTAACATTATTATGGCTCAAAAAAATATTTAATGTATTAGGTTATTACTTTGCAAATTAAATAATAGGTTAATTTTCAAAATTATGTTAAATGTTGAAATTTAAATGAAAATTTTTAGCAATCAAACATATTAAAATAAATTTGGAATGATTCTACTTGAAATTTTAATGTTGTATTTAATATTAAATTTCAATGCATATAAAAGCAAATTTTCATATCTTTAAGGTAGTAATTTACAAAAGAGATATATATACTATCCATATATCCTTAAATAAAAATAATTAATTTAAAACTGCATTGTGTAATTCATATTAAAATTTCGTTCAATAAGTCATAAAATACCTTACATTTTTAATCATACAACATTAAAACATGCAACTGACTACAACCCAAAATGAAAGAATATAATGCGATATTTAATAGAACAGTAATTTCATTCATTGAAGTAAAATACTTATGGCATATCTTTTAATTATCAATTAGTATATATTTAACAGAGCTTTTTTTTTTTTTTTTCAAATAAGACTTTGTAAAATTTTTATAATTTAAAATGCAAGTAGTAGTTCACCTTAGAATATACAAATTCCTATATTTCAATTTTTTGGTATAGATAATAAATATCTGTTTTTTTTTTTTTTTTTTTTTACTTAAATAAAAATCTTTAGCATTCATAAGAAACAGATAATATGCTTCTAAAAATTATTTTTAACCACGGGAGACATATAAATTAAGCACTTTCTTTTATTATAATTTTTTATTTCTCTAAATATGACTACTTTATTGTTAAAATATACCAAGAAGTATAAAGCTTAAGGTTTTTGACATGACAGTTTAAACCATCAAAAATTGTCATGTGTCAAAAACCTGCCAACCCTGGCACTCGTGCCACTTTGTTTGCCTGACAAAGGGTTGTGTGTTCTTTTGACCCAAAACAATTGTTACGAGTTTATTGCATTTTATGTTGTTTATTCAAAGTTATGTAATTATTACTTTAAAACATTAGTTCTGTGGTGCTTTCTTATTATATCTGTGTGTGTACGTTTTTTAAAAAAATTCTAAGATATTGCCTGTAAGATATAAAACTGGCTTTCTTTTGACATTTAGTATTATATTTTCATGAGATAAAAATTGTCTATACTCATCATGAAAAATAATTTAGATAAAATTTTGTTTTCTGTTGACTATATTAACGAAAAGACCATTTTACCAGATTAATGTATTTTAACAATGATATATTTAATCCTCTTTAAGTAATAAAAAATTAAAAACAATATTCAGACCTACTAAAAATCATGTTTTCAATAAAACATGTAAAGGCTATAATGAATTATTTCAAAATTCAAAACATCCTACTGTAGTATTTAATTTTGCCATATTTTACATGCAGGCTTATTCTCCTATTAGTTGACAAACATTCTGCTAAATTTAAGTTTGTCTAATTATTTTTAAATAATAAAAGTGATTTTTACATCTCAAAATTTTGACTTGGAATTTTACATAATAACATAATACTAATTATATAGACACACATGTATACTAATGCAAATAAACATATCCTACTTATGGCATAAATATTAGTTATACTATAATTGACTGAAAATAAATAATGTATGCAATTTTTAAGTATTTCCCAACAGCAAAGAAAATAAGAAAAAATTGGAATTTTTAAATGAAATATCAAAATTATTTCAATTAAAAGCATTTTTAAGCTTTAATGCAATACAAAAATTTATTTGTTAACATTATTTATTAAAAATACCCTATTAAAATTGTTCATATTACTACTTAAGACTTCCACAAAATAATTTTGATAGGGTAACAATATCAAACAAATTCTGAACACCAAATTAACAAATGACTTGTAAAAATCTTTTGAAATAAAAAATATTTATTCAATACTTGTTAAAAGAAAGATCAATGAAGGATGAATAATAAGGTGTCAGTAATGTATTATAAATAATATTTAATTAATAATGAGGTATTATGAAAACGTGCAGTCATAATTTTAAAATCCGAACAACCAATTTAGAGAATCAAAAACAATTAAAAATAACTTTAGCTGATTAAACATAGAATAAAGTGTGTGGCTTAAATTCCGCCATGATTGCTGTTCACAAGTTGGTTAAATTCAAATGAACATAAAACAGGAAATATTAACAAAAGAAGAGAAAGACAAATTAATGAGAAAACATCAGATCATTTAGAATACTTACACCGGAATGACAACAATTAAATATCGCCGATTTATCACGGCATGATGTTTACAATCTGAAGTAAGAAAGAGATAAGGCGGTCAAACAAAATTTTAGTAGAATTTACGCTTACATTACATCCAACCATGAAGCTAGAGGTCTTCTATCTTCATGCATCCAACCCAGCCAACCAAACCAGTATCTCGTTCTCGAATCTCGGGGGCTTACTTTATTCGCATCGAGATCATCTCGAGATCGAGAGTGACGTCACAATGACGTACCAAAACGAAACCTGAATACCGTTTTCTCAGTTTGCTACTTTATTCCACATTTTTCGAGACGGTCTCGAAAGTAAACATTCGTTATCAAAACGAAGCCTACTGTGTTTGCGAGACGTTGTCGAAAGCGAATTGTAGAAGCATTTTTCAATATGGCGTCTACGTAATTTCTATGGATGTCGAGCAAAATAGAGGAATTCCGAGAAATTATTTAAGAAATTGATCTTCCAGATGTGAGATTCACCAAACTATTCAGTCTGGATAAAGAAATTGTGATATTTCTCTGCGACGAAATAAAACCGTCCCAAATCATAACTACATACTATCATAAATAATTACTTCATCCTCTCAGTTCTTTTCCTTATTACATTGATATTTTATGCTTTTTTTCCTCTCTCTCTGTCTGAATAGTTATGAAAATTCCGATGGTTTCAAATTGTTTTTGAATTGTTATATGCTTTGTAATCGTCATTGTATTTTTATCAGGACAAGTTTGTTTTCGATTTTAACATTTTTCTAATAGACACTAGATAATCTTTATTTACTTTAACATAAATTTCAAATTAATTCAGATGCATTAATAGTAATAATAATAAATACTTGGTATATCTTTAAGTGACAAACTTTTTCATCATCTACCATTTATATCTATTTCATCAATATTAAATACCACATTCTATAAAAATATAAATATGGCATAAAATTGTTACTTATAACAATATATTTCCTTCATTTTAACTTCGGAAAATTTTTAATCACTCATACTCACACAACAGTTGTTAGCAATTAAATTATTTTCGAATGACTAATATAATTTCTCTTTACTGACAACAATTTCATATTACAGTCGTCAGCAAATAAATACTGCACTTAATACTGTTTTGTTAAATAAGTCATTTTGAATCATGTTCTTAGACAAGGATTTATTTTCAAAAAAAATATGCCATGAAGCACTTATTATAAACATATTTAAAATATACAACCTTTTATTAACCATCTCTCACAGACATTATTAACTTATAAAATATACAACATTTTATTAACTTCATGTCTCAAAGACATGAAGTTAATAAAAGGTTGTATATTTTAAATATGTTTATAAGGATTTATTTAATAGAACAGTATTAAGCATGAAAAATCATGTATAATAGAATTAGATTTTTTTGTGTTTGTGTGCATGAAGTGTATATACATGTATGATACAGGGTTCCCATGGGTCAGGGAAAACCGGAAAAGTCAGGGAATTTGAAATTACTGAGAAAAGTCAGGGAAAACTGTAAATATTGCTCAAAAACCTGGAAAATGCTTTTTGAACATTCAATTTATATCACAAGTCACGTTACTATATCGTCTTTTATGTTGCAAGCTATGTTTTGTTTTATACTGTGAGCTATTTTTCATGTCACGAACCAAATTTTGTGACTGGAATTTTCTAAAAATAGACCTGGAAAAGTAAGGGAATTTTATTTTTGAAATTGAGTGGGAACCCTGATGATAGTGATTGCTACGAAACAGATTTTTGTGCATTTTGAGATTGATACACAGCAAGGTAACAGAACCCAGTGATTTTTTTTTTTATGTGTGTGAAGTGAAGTGTGCATATGTGCACAGTGGTGAATGTTGTAATATGGATTTTCCTGCATATTTTAGATTCATGCACTGCAAGGTAGCGGCAAACAGTGAAGGCTGTTTTTTTTTTTTTTTTTTTTTCCCGTGTGCAAAAGAGTACATATGTGCATGACAGTAATTGTTACAGAACCGAGTTTTGTAATTCATACACAATAAGGTAGCAATCCCAGTGGCAGAAAATTTTGAAGTTGTCTGTGACAGGCTTTTAAAATTTCATAATCTGTCTGCAAAATTTGCATGTAATCAGGGGTGAAACTGAAAATGGCTTACACTCAAAAAGACTGAAAGCTGATGGGGGGGGGGGGGGGGGTTAACATCAGTGGTGGTCTTGTGCAACAATACACAAATACAATTTTACTACAAAACGATATAGTATAAACAATTGTATTCATTCAATTCATCTCATTCTATTAAATATTTTATAGCAGTGTTTGATACAACACAATATAAATAATACAAGTTTTAGTTTTGATACAGCAATTTTTATAAGTGAATTGTTATCCGAAAGTTGCAGACAAATTTTTTTCTCAGTGCAGACAAAAACTGTCCGCAAGCCGTTTTTCTGTGTCCGCGACTATGTCGCCGTGTTTCTGCCACTGGGGTAGCAATACAAGTGATATATATTTTTTTTAATTTTCTCGTGCATGTAGCTTACAAACATGCTTGAAAGTGATTGCTACAATAAAGATTTTCTCACACTTTTTAGATTTATAGAAAATATGGTAGCAGCACACAATATTTTTTTTTTTTTTTTAGTACAACAGGACTATTTCTTTCAATCTGGTATTTTGTATCGTTACCAATTTATAGTGTTCCACTTCGAAAATGCCTTTGAACTTCCTCCATAGTTTATCTTTTTTTTTGTTTATTTATTTTATTTTTTTCATATGCGTGAAGCTTACATATATACACTCGTGATAATAATTGCTACGGAATCGAATATTGTAAATTTGAGATTTATACTCAGTCAAATACAATTAAATTTATTAGTACATTTAAGTACTATTGTAACTGGTGTTGTACAGTACCGTAGATACATGTAATAATGTATCAGTACAAAAAAAATAAATTACAAACAGTTATCTATATATATATATAAGAGTAAACTTACTAATCACCAACTCAACACAGTCGTGGCGATTCTATGGAAGATAAGAGTCACCAATTTTGGTAACCACGTTGGTTTTAGGACACTGACGCCCACTAAGACAGGATTTTGTGAAATATCTTTTCATTCCCCCCCCCTGGGGGGGCAGAAGGCAAAAACCCCTTTATAAGCATAACTCAACTCCAAATTGCTTCACTGTGAACAAATTGCAGAGGGAGAGACTAGACTTGAGTACAAAAAAAGTATTTTCTGCGATTTGGGATTTTTAAGAGGGGGGGGGAGGGGTAAAAACAATTTTCGGAGGCAAATTTAGAAAAATATGGATTTTCGAGTAAAACTCTACCAATAATAGCACAAAGATATAGAAAACCGCCAAGAACCTTCAGGATATTTCCAAAAATTCATTTTTTTTTTTTTTTTTTGATTTTGGGGGGGAGTTACGAGGGGACAAATTCGAGCCACATTTTAGTGCTGAATTTGTCCGGGGAAATCTATAGGAGCTGAGGTCACGAGTTTTAGTGTGTGGCTTATTTTCGTGTTTCCAACACCCATTATAATGAAATTTTGCATAAGGGGCAATACACTCGTTTCCAAGTATAACTTTGCTTCAAATTATCTCAGCAAAATTGAATTTTATGCGTGGGTTGTTTATGCTTCCACAACACAAACAGTAAAGGGATTTTATGAAATTTCTCCCCCCCCCCTCCCTTTTAAAGGAGGGGGAAGGCAAAACACGAATATAAGAGTAATTTTGCTCCAAATTATCTGAGGATAACGATTTTTTGATATGTCGATGGATTATGCGTAATCAAGACGCACACTATAAAGGGATTTTGTAAAATTCCACCTTATTCGCCTTGGGGGTGGGTTTAGGGAATCATGTTTCCATGCGAAACTCTGCTCCAAACTATCTTAGGCGATTTTTTATGTGCTGGCTGGTTATATGTTCCCAACATGCACTATACAGGGATTTTGTGAAAATTCTCCTGCCCCCCTCCCCTTCCAGGATGAGGGGTGGGAGAAAAAACATGTTTTAAACGTCAACGTGAGTGCTTCGGAGTACCTGCATTTGGATTTTGACTGATTTCAATGATTTTTATTATTAATGATATGGTATTTTGAGAATTAATTTCAATATAATGACCAGCAAAGCCTGCTAGTTAATTATAAATTTACCATATTATTTATATTTAAAAATTGGCGATTACTTAGTGGCATGAGGATAATATGCAAGCACCTCAAAAAATACATTTGAAAAAAAAATATTCATATTAGGGATGCACCGGATAGCAGTTTTTGCTGAATATTCAGCCAACCGAATATCGAATATTTTTCAAACCTAATAGTAACTATTCGGCCGAATACCGAGTATTCGGCTGGCTGATTTACTTATATTCAAGTGTCAATCAGCTAATTTTTTGTGAACTTTTTCAGTAATATCATTTACATATAGTAATATTTCATTTTTTTAACACGTTAATCGCCACGATAATATCAGAAAAATTTTCACATGGGCCATGGTAACTTTATTAGACAATTTAGTTAAAAATGTGTCAGGCGCATATGACTGACATGGCGATTAACGTGTTAATAATTACTCGGCGTATATCATATTCCTTTTAGGGTTATTTCCTAGTTAAAAATGTGTCAGACACATATGACTGACATGGCGATTAACGTGTTAATTATGAAAAAAATATTACAAAAAACTACTATTCAGAAACTATGGTTTATATAAATGTAGAAAAATATTACCAAACATAAGTAGTGGTGTAATGCTGAATTCACAGTCAAAGAAAATTATTAACTGTCTGGCTTCTTAATAAACTTACAAACTTTCTTAAGTAACAATATCTTGTTACACCCACTCCAAAAAGAATAATTTGGTGTGTCACTCACACGACTTTCTCTTACCCTAAAATTTAATACTATAAATACAGGTTGGAGATTAAGAAGTAAGATAACAAGTACTGTTATGTAAACCTATGTTAAAAAATTCGAATTAGGCTTCGGAAGAGTTTTATTATGATAATTAGCCCCCCCTCAACCCCCTGTTTCATTAATGCACCTACATTTATATAGAATTTAATTCAGTTATTAAGAAATAATTCTGTTTTAAAAAATAATTTATTAAAATTATTATTTAAACAAATTATCTTTTATGATAATGCAGACGATTTCTATATTAGAGAAGTAGTATCATACTAAATATTTAAAAAAAAAGTTTAATTTATTCTCAATTTTTTTTTTTTTTGGTTAAAAATGAAAAGAGTCGATAACTTTATTTTAAATTATCACAGATCGATGGTTCAACAATTCGTTTTAAAGGTATTGGCGAGCTGTTTTGAAAGTTATCCGTCATAAAAATTTACTCCCATCGAGCGGGGGACTTCCCCCTCCCCCTCCAGGGTGGGAGGCGAGGCTCCTACATACACAAAATTCTTTTCCCAGTTGACTATCTCTATTACAAAAAATATCTATTTGTTTCATTTTGTTTAGTGCAGTCTATAGATGTTAAACTCTACTTACCTGCAATTCCCCCCATACACGTAATGTATTTGAATACTTTCGAGTGTCCCTGTACACGAACCATTTGCTTCATCTCAACGAAAAGCTTACTGTAGCATCCCTATATGATACCCATTTAGAATACCGACTTTGGAATTTCTGCTATTATTTGTTCTTGAAATATGCTGGTAACAGACAGGCACACAGACCATTCGCTAAAAACATGATTTTCGTATTCAGGGGACCTCAGAACATGTAAATATAACAAAAACTCACATTCAAAAATTTGACCCTAAAACAATACTTTCTCGACCCTATGGGTAAGAGAAAGTGAAAAACAGAAATGCAGCATTTGAGAAAAATCAATTTAAAAGTGACAACGTACTGGATAACCTATATCAAAACTGTTGTAAATGTCTCCGACTCTCATGTGAATAAATTGTGAGATAGAGATGCGATACTGTTCGTGCATGTTGGGGCACTTCATATACATTTTTTAGTAACAAGTTAAAAACTGCTAATATATGACTTGTGTCATTTTTCTTGCCAGATTTGGATCCGACCTTTTTTTGATCTCTTGAAGTTTCCTAGATTGTAACTTGAATTGTAATCATGTGAATTATGTACGTTCTTTCTTAACTCAACTTAGAAAAGTATCGTTATACTGTTATTGATAAAGACAACTTTTGTTAGATATTATTAATTGTTATGATTAATGTAACTAATAATTTTCTTTAATGTTACTTGAAATTAGATGAAATAATTGTTTTCCTTTAAATATAAACTATTTCTTAATTATAATAATAAAGCACCACAGAACTGGCGTTTTAAAGTAATCACTACAGAACTTTGGATACACACCATAAAATTCAAAACTCGCAACAATTGTTTTGGGTCGAAATAACACACAACCCTTCGTCAGACGAACAAAGTAGGCACGAGTGTGGCAGTCAAAGCGGCAATGCACCTTATTACCAACGCGTAGCTGCTTTGTTCGCCTGACGAAGGGTCGTGTGTTATTTCAACCCGAAACAATAGTTGCAAGTTTATTGCATTTTATGGTGTTTATCCATAGTTCTGTAGTTATTATATTTCTTAATTACTCTGAAAATTTTAATTATAATTAAAAATCGCAAATTTTTTTCACATAATTAAAAATTTTTTAAAAATTGAATTTTTATACGTTCCAACTAGCTGAATAATTTAATATTCGGCTAGTCGAATAGTTTGATTCGACTAAACTGAACATTCAGTAGTATGGCCGAATACCGAATATTCGGTGCATCCCTATCATATCTTTTCCTTTTCTATTTCATTACTTTAAGAAAGATGATCCTAATTCATAGCAGGAGTTTCAGAAAGCATGAGGCATTTGCACATCTGCGTGCAGTTCATAATTTTTTTAAATGGAAATAAATTAAAGAAGTGCAGTTGGTAGTTGGCTCACTGTCAGATATTTATGAAATTTTAAATTTCAACATGGTTGGGTGTTACATAACGAAAATTGCATTGTGTAAATGGGGAGGGCCTGATGCCTGACACAGGGGGAAATTTACTTTTACCCACCTCTTGGCGATTTTTCTGGAATTCGCCTGGATGGCACCGTTCCGAATAGTAACCCTCACTGGCAGCATACAAAAGGGAGCTTTTCAGCGATATAACCAAACAAGAAAACACATCGAAGAAAAGCAATTTGATCAGAAGCAATACATATAAAAAAGAAAATCATCATTAAAATGTCATCCTTTGATGACTTAAGTTCAATTATAAGAGCAATTAAATTTACTAGCTCTAATAAATGTAATTTTTTAATTAATTCTTAAAACTTATCTCTATTCCTTCTTAATTCTCTTCATTACAATTTATGATACTCTACGATAAATCAAAACTGAACCAAAACAAAAGAAGTGAACAAGCAACATACATATTGCAACAATTTGGTATTCATATCCATACATTTTATATTTTCTTTAATATGGCTAATTTAAAGTATTAATGTTATTTAGCAACTTCTACGCAATAAAAGTGCAATATGTAAATTAAGATAACGATACATTCATAATCAACTAATGATCATTAAAAAAAAGTCTGTTTTCAATTTATTGTTTCTATTGAGACTGACAAAGTTTAAATACATTTACTTCTTGCAGTCACTTTAAATACATTCTCTTCTTGCATTCCAATGAAAGAAAATTTGCATGCTTCATGCTTTAAAATAGGCTCAATGGCATTGTTAAAATGCAATAAAGACTGAACACACTCACACACAAAAAATTACATCTTATATTAAAAATATAAATACTTTAATATGTTAAATACAAGGAAAAAGTGTATCTAAAAAGGTTTGTAATTAAAAGTACTAATTTTAAATCTAAGAAAATAGTTTATTTTTAAGTTTGATTGCATCTATTCTTCTATAATTTGTACATCTAGGAACCCCCAAGCCCATTACATAAATAATGTTTTCCCTTTTCTAGAAGGAGAACATTATTATTATTAAAATAATAAACGCATGCAATTTGTAAACAATTCGACAATAAACAAACAACACGGAGGTGCGATCCGAAGCCGATTACAGTTAATGTTCGCTATGAATCTTGGAAAATAGTTTTCTATTTTTTTATTGGTTAAAAAATGCGAAGAAGAAGTTAAAAGTAACTCCTCCTTCGCTGTTATGTCATTTCGAAGGGAGGGACTTACTGTCGTTTCACTGACGATATCATCTCGATTTCACTTATCGGACGAGAGGAATAAAGTACCAATTCTTGCACACTTCGTTTTCTAGGTATCGTTTCCAGACAATAACGAAAGACGTCACTCTCGATCTCGAGATGATCTCGATGCGAATAAAGTAAGCCCATCGATCTCGATGGTGTCGGTGAGGGTTACGACCAACGAGATTACGACGAGTATTATGAGTTGTGAATCGAAACACTTTCAAGGCCGCATCAAAGTACAGCTTAGAAATTAAAGAATTTTAATTTTAGTAAATCAGAGTTATCAGATGGAACACACACATATATTATATAAACATTTTAAGAAAAGGAAATCAATAAATCGAATTATGATAATGAATAGGGCAGTTCCTTGTTTGTAAACAAACATCTCAACTTTTATGAGTGGTTGGCAAAAAGACCTATGGGATCTCTTGATTACTATTACTACCAACGGAAAATCAATGGTGGGCGGGGCGCGGGAAAGTCGAGCTAAGACTACTATATAACAGGCTGAATCATTCGCCGCCATTTGTCCGTCAAGTCCGCGAATTTGGAAAATGCCGACTCCTCAGAACCTTGGCGACAGAAGCTTGGCGCGAAACGTTATTCTGAGATGATAAATCTGAAATGTGGAAACTAATCATTGATTGAATCAAACCAGTCAGAAATGAATCAATCATCGATTCATATCGTTCGTAATAGGGCAGTTCCTTGTTTGTAAACAAACATCTCAACTCTCGGTAGTGGTTGGCAGAAAGCACTCGTTCCCACCATTGACGACTATATGGCTGTTTTTGATCATAGAGATATTTAAATCATTTATATTTCGTTCTACTTATGCAGATGTTTCAGAATGTGTTTGAAATAAAAAATACATTTAAAAATTAAGCTCGACGAAGCCCATATAAAAGGATATAATATCATACACAGATTCATATTTCTTAGGAAAAAGCGATCGGCCGTTAGGCCAATCAGTGTTCCATCGAAGGCAATTTGTTGGGGGAAAATGGGATGATTAATGTAATCAAATTTTCATAAGGTTTATTCACGACGTGATTTATTTAATAATGTATCCATAATACTTATGGATTCTATTACTTTATAACTAAAACATGAATATTATTCGAATACAGTAGTTGCTGTATAGCATTGCATTTTGCACCTGTAATGTTACGAGATTTTGTCATACTTAATAATACCTTTCTGTTGTCGAATTATTCTTTTATTAATAAGTTTTCCATTTTTATTATGCATTTAATTTATGAATTTTGTCAATTATTTATCTCAAAATGTTAAAATTTAACAGGAATTTTTTATAATTCTAGAATTAAATCTTTTTTTATTATTATTATTATTTAGGACTGAATTAGTTAGTCAATTGAATGTTTTGAAATTTATACCTTTTTAAATATGGTGACTGATTAAATTATTAATATAACGATTAGCTTATTTTTTTTTATATATAATTTTACATTCGAGTAATTTCTTCATCAGAAGTTTTAGTTAATTTGTCATGAAACTTGTATTTGAAAGAATTTTTTTAATGTCTTAATTATTCATAGAAAATTGAGCTGAAAAATATTTTTATTTTTAATTGTAATTTTTCCAGTCGAAAGTTAAACCTTATGCATCCTAAATTAAAAATATTTTCTAGCCTTTTTTACAAGAATCTATCAAAATATATGAAAGTCCATAAGAAATATTCTTTTAAAACATATTTTTACTTTCTGCAATATTCATAAAGTATTGGATTCGTAAAACCTTTCAACTTCTAGTCTTCAATGGATTGCATATTTAACCCCTTGAACTTAAATGATGAGTCCAGCTTGTCATGAATTTCGTAACACTAATTATGTTCTTATATGTATATATAACAATAAACATTCATATAAATGTGTGAAACAAATACAGTGAAACCTCTCAAGTTGGACGCTTTTTCTCGGAACGGAATGTATCCATTAACATTATGTCTAACCCCTATAAGTTGGACACTTTTTCTTGGAACCGTAGGTGTCCAACTTAGAGAGGTTTTACTGTATTATTTTTAATAATAACAAATTATTTGAGCAACAAAACCGTAAGTTTCTATATAATCCCACCTATTAAAACTAAGAAAATTAAATTGTCTGCATGAGCAGTGCTGACTGAAAATAAATTGCAGTTCAAGGGGTTAAAGATGTTCTAAACATGATTTGACCATTCAGAAACTGACTGTGTGTGTGTTAGATGTGATGAAGCTCTGTACCTGTGAGGAGAAAAAAAATAAATCCCCCTCCCATACATACACTCTTCTACGTCAATTTACTATCAATTTCACCTCTAATTTGTTGTTTCAAAACATTAATTTAGACTATTAAATATTAAGCATTAGCACTGTCGGAAGAAAAAATTAAATTTTCTTGTATTTTTAACTAAAAAAGAAAGCAGTCATTAGTTTTTTTTTTTTTTTTTTTTAAACGCTGTTAGTGAAATGTGTATTAATGGTTTTTAAGATTCGAGGTCAGTGTGTCATCAACATTTTAGACTGTCTTTCAGAAAAATTTAGCATGCTGTGTTTAGTGAAAAAGCTTAGCGAAATCCCTCATGTGATATGGCCATAAGGGAGAAGATGCTGGGTTCGATCCTAAGTCACATTCATCTTAGCTGTTTGGAGTTTTACAGGGTTTTCCCTGAAACTTGCATAAACATGGCCTAGAAACCTTGCATAGTCAATCAGTCCCAACCTACACAACACGATCCAGTTTTGCCCTTTACCATTATTGGATATTATACTGATTGTTCATGTCAATTTAAACTTCACAATTTTCTGTATTACTCGCATTTGTACACAAGATTTCATTAAAGAAAATCCTTAAAAGATCACCCCCCCCCCACCCCACATATCGCATATAATGGAGGGTGTTGTGTTGTTTAACATAAATTGACTATGAGAGGACCCTAAGCATGGGTGGTGGCCTTTCCGTGGGTCTCTTTATAAAGAGTCCTAGCTCACATTCATGTAAGTTTCAGAAAAATCTCTGAACTCCCAGTCTGACAAGCTAGTCCTGAGTTCGAACCCCACTACCCCACATTTAATAGATTCAAAATTATTAACTACAATAGATCAAATTATGAATCACTCTCAAGTTATAATTGATCATGAATGAAAAACAAAAACAATCTGAAAGCTGTATTCCTCCTATAAGATTAATTTTTGGCTCTCTGTAAAATGTAAGTTAGAGTAAAAATCATTGAAAAATTCAAAACTTGCAACAACATAAGCATGATTGTTTATTTATTCATTTTTTTTTTTTTTTTTAATCTTATAAACAGCTTCTTAATAATAAGCTAATCTTTTAAAAGCTTATTTTCTTTATTAATAAGCCTAATAAAACAAGTGCCCGAAAAGTAACACTGTAAACTGTTATCATTGCTAAAACACTTTATCGAAATAAAGAAATAAAAATTTATTCTTTATTTGGAAGAATGAATAAAAAATGGGAAAGAAAAAAATCACAAACTTCGCCAAGAGAGTCTCATAAGTTGTGCCCTATTTTCAGCAAATGAAAGTCATGGTTAAGTACCGTCATATACAGCTGTTAAGAAAATATAAATGACATTCAACTATTTGAGGTTCATTATGTTGATTAGAAACACGGTTACTTTAAAACAAGGAATATAAAAAGAAAAAATTTTAAGTCAATTCCTACATACAAACACTATCGAAAAAGTTTTTTTTTTTTTTTTTTTAATTTTGAATTAGGAAATAAAAAGCGCGTGTGAAAAATGAAATAAAAATAATTATAAGATTAAAAAAAAAAACTTTTTATATACCATGTTTTAAATTTTCTGATGAATCATAGAGCTCTTATCAATATGCATAAAATTTTTAAAGTGATAATGACGTCAATTTTTGTGATATGCATAATTTAACTTTTTATAATTTTTTAATGTTCACGTTTAATTAAATGTATTTATTTAAATCAAATTGGAGTGTAAAGGTTGATATTTTTATTTATTACCAACTATGCAAAAAATACCAGAGCCGGGAATCAAACCCAGGCACCTCCGCTTAACGCACGGATGCTCTACCGCTGAGCTACCCTGGCTGACAACCAGCTAGGTACTTCTCGCATAATATGCGTTGGCAAAGTTACCGAGTCTGCAAACGCAGATATATCAGGTGAGACAATAATAATCGTAGCACAACTCCATAGACCACGAAATTTTTAATTTAGAAAATTTCAAAATTAAAAATTTCGTGGTCTATGGAGTTGTGCTACGATTATTATTGTCTCACCTGATGTATCTGCGTTTGCAGACTCGGTGACTTTGCCAACGCATATTATGCGAGAAGTACCTAGCTGGTTGTCAGCCAGGGTAGCTCAGCGGTAGAGCATCCGTGCGTTAAGCGGAGGTGCCTGGGTTTGATTCCTGGCTCTGGTATTTTTCGCTTAGTTGGTAATAAATAAAAATATCAACCTTTACACTCCAATTTGATTTAAATAAATATTCATGGTTGATGAATTCATGAATAAAAATTTCTAAATTAAATGTATTTATTTGTATGTCAAAAAAAAAAAATTAACTCGTAATTTTTTTTTTTGGCAACAATTAAATTATAGCTGATATTTTAATGGTTATTGAAACGCTATTAGGATGTTATTATCTTCATATTTTAATTAATTGTAAGAAAACTAATCAAAAATTCAAAAATCGGACTTCGAAGTATTGTGTTGTCACCGTGTTCTGAGCAATCCTGAAAGTTTCAAATTTCTAGCTAGTCGGGAAGTTAGTTAAAAATCGATTGCAAGATTTGTACAAGATATAGGGAAAGTGTGAACTAATAATAGGAATTGAATAGACTAAAAATGCATTGACATTAAGGAACAGCTTTGGTATAGGACCACTTAACAAAATTTGAAAACTGGCTCCTAAGTTGCTCGGGCGATTTTTGAAAAGTTTTTTTTTTATTATTCAATTGCAATAGCCATTTTAATTCATCACCAAACTGGCAAAAGATAATAAAAGTCGCCAAGGGGATTGTTTAATAAAATTGTGCCTACTTTAGTTTGTGGATGTAAAATCGAGGGGAAAACCTATAAGACAATTCGATTAATTTAAATGAATATTTTAAAAATAAATAAATTATGACATTAGTTTTATCAGATATTTTTGTGTGAACAGGTTTAAATTTAATGTTCATGTGTAAGGAAGTTTTTTTTTTTCTTTTTTAATTTTGAAGTGAAAATGGGGTTTTTATTTAATATCTTGCAAACTAATTATCCTATTGATTTAAAAGTTGCAGCGCTAGATAGATTTTTGTCTGGTTAATAAATGTACAAATTTTTGTAGAGATCAGTGAACTGTTTACTTTGTATAACGAAATAGAATCTAATATAACGCATCCTGCAATTTATCAAAATAAAATCACCGTCAAGAATTTTTTTTTGGAATGGTTTTACCTAGAAGCTTTTTGCTTAATAGTTTGATTTATTAATAAAGATCTGTCTTCCAGAAGGCTTAAAAATAAAAATTTTTATACCTACTCAGTATTCACCGACACCGAGCACATACTGAGTTCTTGGTGCAGCACTTGTAAAGTATGAAATTTTAAAGGATTGTCTTTTGAAGTGTGTTAATTTTTTCATAAATGAAAAACTTTGTAATGAAACACAAATTATGAAATAAAAAATACTCCAACTGCTTTAGATAAAAATAATAGTACAACATTTCATCAGGCAAAAAAGGAGACATAAGTGGCATTTTCATGCACTCTTGCATAACTTTTTTTGCCTGATGAAGGGTTAAGGCTATTATGTTTACCTAACAAGGAAACATTCAAAAGGTGTCGTCTTCAAAAAATATGTGATTCGACTTTTCATAAAACACCAGGAAGTGAAAAAAATATCGGCTGAAATGAATTACAGCGACCACAAAAAATTATCAAAATTAAGCCTATTTGGCAATTTAGTGCTGTTAGGCGTTCAGTTTGCTAGCACCGAGATTGCCATGTACGAACAGAACCGTGTTTTGTTTCTTCGCTGAGTATTCAAAATCAATCGCCAAATATACTTAATTTTGATAATTTTTTGTGAATTCATTTCAGCCGATAATGTTTTCCCTTTCTGGTGTTTTAGGAAAAGTAGAATCACATACATTTTTTTCAATATTTTTTGAAGACGACACCTTTTGAATGTTTCCTTGTAAGATGATTTTTTTTTTTCACTTTTTCGTATCGTCTGACAAAGTTTATTTATTAAATTTGAACAACAGATTTTTAGCACATTGAACAGTTAAAATATGTAATAAGACTTGATATTAAACAGAATATAACATTGAAAATGCCAACGTATTTAGTGCAGTATGCTATATGGTACGAAAACTGCAGTTTGCTCTTAATATTTTTTACATTGGCATTTTTAATGTTGTGTAAATATTTATACATTGAACTGTTATTTAAATTTATAATTAAAATTAACATAAATTGAGAAACTGACACAAAGTCCTTTTTTTTCACTACTGTTTGGATACAGTTTATTACCATCTAATTACAAGTACAGTTATATTCAAATAGTAGTAGAGAAAACAAAAAGTTCTCTTTTACTTTGGTGTGTCTCTGGAATATAGTCATCACAATTGAGCTCTGCGAGTCATAACAAAACTATCTTTTGATCAGGGATGTGATCAAAAAGACGAAGATTAAACTGTATTACTATATGCCAAGACAAGACATTGAAATTAAATGCATAACAAAATTTATTGTATTAGAGTAAGAAATATATTTTATAATCTTCAATTTGTAAAAAAGAAATTATTTTATGATTTAGTATTCAATTAAGTTTTATCTGATTAGCAGATTGAACAAATTCACACACAAAAGACAAAAAGTTAATAAAATAACATTTTTACGACAATTAATATTCAATAGAAGTAATTTAAAGCAACAACATAAAATCAAGTAAAAATTCATTTCAGTAAAAAAAAAATCAATTTAAACTTAAGTGAAAAAGAAAATATAAAATTACCTGTATATAGCGTTTCTTAGATGTGATCGATGTCCACTAAATTATTGCCAGGGAGAAGTGCCTCAATCGTGCAGCTTTTTAATATACACCGCACAATTTAGACACTCACCAGGCTTTTGACTTTAGTTACAGTGACCCATGGTCGTTGACCTCTGCAGAAGGGGTGCCTTAGAGGGTGGTCATTCATATTTCTGTAGGAGGGCTGCCTCAGTGTGGACTTTCAGAGTTCATGGTTGAATTGAGGAGAGAGAAACTTCAACTTTTCTTTCGCTCTTTTGAAAGTGAGGAGAGAGAAACCAATGAATGTTAAAGAATTAAGTACTTGAAATATGAGTAAAAATAAATAAAAAAGCAGGAGGAAATTAAAATATGTATACATATATATAGAAAAGTGACTTATTTGAAAATATAGACTACTATAGAGCCATAAAGCTAGTCACTCTAAGGATTGCTTCACCTTTATAAGTAATATTTTGGATTGAACTACAAAAAAATATTAAATAGCTTTATCTTATCCTCCCCCTCCACACACATACCAAAAAAAAAATAAGATAAACATATATTAAAGATATTTATTATACAGTATTTT
This sequence comes from Salticus scenicus, assembly GCA_963930645.1. Taxonomy (NCBI): domain Eukaryota; kingdom Metazoa; phylum Arthropoda; class Arachnida; order Araneae; family Salticidae; genus Salticus; species Salticus scenicus. The sequence continues at coordinate 234,317,197 of OZ005652.1, forward strand.
CTTTCAACTAACAGTTATACAAGAAAATATATCACGTATAATAATTAAATATCAAAAATAAAGTGTTTTTAAATTATCATAAGACGCTTTAAATGACTATTTTAGCAATGGGAAATTCTTCCATAGTTTTGTTTATGATAACAGTAAAGAAAATTTATAGTTTCTCTAAATTATAATAATGATTTATTATTTTATACAAAAGATATGTGTCATTTCATTTACAAGAACTATTTTGAAAAATTAATTATTTTAGCAATAGCAAATCACAGTAATGTTTAGTTTATCTATGGTAAATGATAGTTTAAAAAGAAAAAAAAAAAAAAAAATCTACTGCACTAAAATAACTTATTTATTTATTTTTTAAAGTAATTTAGTATAACCACATGAAAGATAATTTATAAATATTTTTACAAGATTTATTTTAAATGAATCTATATAAATATTTTAACAAAGGAAACTTTAGTTAATGTTTTAGTTTATCTATGGCAGAGTGGAAATAAAAAGATAAAAATTACAATTGAACCAAATAGTGATTATTTTTACTTAAATATTTATGCAACATATTTTTCTCACATGAAACACAATATCAAAATGCTTTTTATAAGTTTTACAAATGCAAATTAATCAGTACTTATTTTAGTGAAAGAAAATTAAATTGATTAATTTTACTTTTCTATGGTAACATACACTGATGGTGCTAATATATTTACTTAAATTTTAATGTAACTTTTAACTCTCTTCTGCATTAGTTTATAAGCAATCAATTTTTAAAAAGTGTCACAAATTTCAGCAGTGTCATCGATTTTATATTTCATTATTTAATCTGTTTATTACTTTCATTTCATATTTTTATTTCCATTTCGCTGTTTTCATATAACGTTCATTAAGAGTTATCTGCTAAATTTGGATATTTCCCCCTTTTTCATTTTTAATAAAAAGACATGAATATGTTTTTCTTTAATTATAACTTAAATAAAGTTCAAAATTTCGAGTACATGAAGCAACAATAAATTAACACATAAGCATGGTTAATATGGTTTTTTTTAAAACCCAGAACAGTATAAAAATTATGCAGAGATAGAGAAACCAAACTAAGTTTTTGTCAAACATATGCACGTACACCATTAAAAATAAAAATTAATAATTATGTAAACTGTAAGAACTGCTGAAATTTTTAACACTGCTCTGTTTCTAAATACTATATTACTCAACTTTTATTTTAAATAACGAAATCAACTTAAATAAAACTTCATATGAAATAAACACAACACAACAAATGATTATTAAGCCTTGCGTGATATAGTCAACGAGTCACACAAGAAATTGAAAATAGATGCAAAAATGTAGTACGTAAGTAAAAAATTCTTACCAATCTCAAGATGTTATCCACACTTTTAAGGTACAACAGTATAATTTCTGTCTCTAATGGCGTTGATCCATATATTTTTTATCGTTGCATGCTTTGAAATTATTTCAACGTCTGTGTCTAGCATGTTCGTTTGTACAGCAATTTGTCACCATATTTACTATAAAAAATGAATTGATAGAAAAACATAATGAAGAAATATTATTAATTTTTTGAAATAAGGCGAATGATTTAAAAAAAAACACAAATATAGCGAAAATAATAGCATATGATAAAACTAGGATCGTCAATTGAAAACAATGGTGGGCACGGGAAAGTCGAGCTCTTTTGCCATCCACCAGGGTGCCCTTTAATTATTGACGTCACGAGGAAATGCTCTATTCGTATTTGTAGTATGTAATTGTAAACATTAAGTAAAACATTTTGCTTAAATAAAAAGTAACTTTCTTCACATTTTATTGAATGAAATGCGATTATTTTACAAGAAAACATTTTTTTTTTTTTTTATAATTTTTAAAATGTGCTAAATAAAAATACAAATCTATTACACATAACTTTTTTTACCAATAAGTAAATGTATCAGAATAAATTTCTCCACTGATTTATTAATTTTACCATTCAATATTTTTCTTTATACAATATATAAATTAATTTTATCCAAATAAATTAATTTATACTGTTACATATTTATTCTGAAGTATTCTTTTTTTCTGTCTCTTTTTCTGTAAGAGGAAAAAAAAAATCGCAATAATTTGTTAAGTAATGATGAACTTAAGTATTTTGTGAGTAATTATAAACATAAGTAATTAAGTAAAATTTATTTGTCAGATAATGTTAATTTTGATTAATGGAGATTTTTTTTTTTTTTTTTTTTTTTTTGCCTAACTTTGAAATTAAGCTATATTAATTTTTAAAATAGCAACACATTGATTTTCTTTTATTTACTTATTTAAATTAATAAATAAAGAATGCTCACTTTCTAAAAATCGAGCAAATTCAAATGTTTGCATAGGTATAGATTGATTACATTTATAATATGATTAATTATATGTATAATCTCTTCCTTAAAATGAAATTTCTAATTTTTTTTATGTAAATGATTTTTAACTGAATTTATTTCAGTAGTAATCTTGCTTCAGTGAAAATGAACTATATCCAAACATTTAAAAGTATTTATATAACCTTTATATAAAACCTTTCATTTATAAAATTTCATGCAAACAATTCTGCATTCAAAGACCTTTTTTGTTGAGTTTTATATCGTTACAACTTGACAAAAAAAAAAAAAAAAAAAGATATTTGAAACTTAAATTTTTATTATTGAGAAATTTTTAGTCTTCTTGATGCAGCAGATTGCGCCAACAAGTCATATAATTTAGGATACTTTGATATAATTAATATACAAGTGCTTAAATAATGCCACAGTCATTTTCTCAGCATGTAGAGTGTTGCCAATACAAAAATTGAGCTTTAGAACTAGAAGTTGGTGTTACTCACTAGTTGCTCTTAATTTTGTGTGTATAGTATTTTCCCCCTGATGATCACATGAAAATGGAGATATTAATAGCAATATTTTATCTGTATAAACATTATGTGAATTGTCATAATAGATTACCATTCCAGTTTAATGCTTTTAATACTACACAAATCCAAAGCAAGCAATACAAATCCAAAGTATTTTATTGCCAAATTTCACAAGATCGGATTAACACTGTTGTCTGCTTTAGACAAACTTATTTTTAAATTAAAATAATATTTGAAGATAATAAGTATAAAGGCAATACTTAGATTTTAGATTTTTGAAACAAATGTTACACTAATAGTTTAACACTAATAGTTTTCTAAATGACGCATAATGAGTATTTTTAATGAAAATGTTACAAAATAAAAAAATATATATATGTTATTCATCGAAATTTTAATCATAATTCACTGTAAGAAAAACATTGATATCAGTGGTAATTTAAATGCATTCATCAAAATAACTTCTTTTAACAATAAATGTTAAATTTTGCTATCTAAAAACATGAAGTTAAAAAGTAAAATTTACAGTAATTAAGGATATCCACTTAATTTTCGAAGTGTACTTCATATTTTTACTCTAATAAAAACGTTGATATAAGTATCAATTGAGATGTATTCACCAAAATAACTTAGTCTAACAATAAATAATACATTATAAAAAAGCATAAAAGAAATGGCACTTAAAAGTAATAAATACAAAACTTTGAATAAACACCATAAAAGCAAGAACTCGCAACAGTTGTTTCGGGTCAAAAGAAAACCTAGCCCTTCGTCAGGTGAACAAAGTAGAGTGCTGTAAACAAAGCAGCAACACAGTGCAACCTGCAACAGCGTGTTGTTGCTGTTTTTTTGCAGCACTCGTGTCTACTTTGTTCGCCTGAAAAAGGGTCGTGTTTTCTTTTTGACCTGAAACAATTGTTGCAAGTGTTTGCTTTTATTGTGTTTATTCAAAGATTTGTAGTTATTAATAAATAATGCATTTTACTATTCAAAAACAGGAATTTAAAAAGTAAAATATACTGTCATTTACTTAATTTTCAAAGTATAATTGACCATTTATTATTATTATTTATTTTTTTTTGTTATAGATTTGGTAAAATAGAAACTTTGACCATTCATAGTTAGTTCTTTGTATGTTATCATTCTTTCTATCAAGATACTCTACCATAACTTACCTGTCAAGATTGCAGCCATGTTTATTTTAATAATTTAAACATGAAAAAGAAAATCATTATTAAATGAAGAATTAATTGCCTTAACCATGTTACACGTACAGTCGGCTGCAAAATTATTCGAGCACTAGCCAATAATTCCTATATTTAAAAAGTTTACATACATTTTAATAAATTATAGCTATATTTTAATACAGTTGTGCATATATATTTTTTAATACACGTACATTCCTTAATATGGAAGCCTATTTTTAAGATTAATAAAACAAATATTTAAAATTGAATTACTTCACTATGCATAGAAATCTGTACAGCAGCGATCACTACCATACACGTGTGCTCACTCTGCAACCATTAAATCCAAAAGAAAAAAAAAGGAATACTGGATATAGCTTATTCATTTTGCATGAAAATCTGTGTAGCAGTAGCAGATCTAGGGGGCTGAACCCTCCCCCCCCCAAAAAAAAAGCACTGACATTCACAATTGAATGTTACAATTGTAAAATTTTCATTGATCTGGAATAACATCTTGGAAACCCTTAGCCCCCCCCCCCCCCCCCCCAAAGTTAAGTTCTGGATCCGCCACTGAGCAGTGGTCATGGTACCATACATGTATGCTCACTTAGCTAGCATAAAAAAAAAAAAATAAAAAAAAAAAAATCTCACATGGGGACCATTGGAATATACATGTCCACAAACATTCCTGAAAATAAGCCAAAAAAAAAAGTCCTAGTTCATTAGGAAGGGTAGGTTGATTTCTCTTTTTATGAAGTAGCCGCCATTGTAAAACATTGGCGGCTGTAAATTATTAATGGACTTGGTAGAAATACTGATTTGGGCTATGTACATATAGGTTTTTAAGCACATCGGTTCATCGGTACTTTTTATGTGAATTTGAAATTTTCAAGTGGCCACCACTTGAAAACAAAAAAAAAAAATGAAACAACTTGGTTAACAAACTTGTCCAAGATATTTATAAGATAAGTTCACTGTCCAAATTTGGTTCAATTTGGAGTATTATTTCGGGGGTTATCATAACAAAATTTTCATTATAGACAGATAAATAGATATATAATATAGATAAACGAAGAGATTGCAAAAACCTCTTAAAAAAAAAAAAAAAAAACTGCTACTCCAACCACAATAGTCTTTATGATAGGATTATATATACCACCTATAGTAAACTTTTTATAAATAATACTTCATGCCTTATTACAGAAAATACCATTGGCAAATATTTAGCTTAGACAGTAAAAAATAAATAACTGGTGTACAATGGCTATTTAAATTTAAAACACTTTCTCCCACACCATAAAATTAATGAAAGCACTACCAGTTTCGAAAGGACGTGACCTTTCTTCTTCAAGTACAAAAAACACAAGTCTTGCTTTTTTCTCCAAGGTAATAGCAAGTGTTTTGCACCTGAAGAAGAAAAGTCACATCCCTTCAAAACTGGTAGTGCTTTCATTAATTTTATGGTATGTGAAGAAGTTTTTAACTATTAAACATAGCTTAGTGTTCAATGAAAATCATTCGAGTATAGATGGAATACTTTTGTTCTCTTTGGCAAAAATTAGTGGTAAGAAACGATGCATTTTACCAAAACAAATAACTCTGTTAAAATTGAGAAGTAAGGTTTACTAATTTTGGCTATCCTGAAACAATATTTGCTGCCAAATTTGATCGCTAATTTCACCAGGCTGCCAAGTTTGTAGCCAACACATATGTTGGTCTTTGCATCAATTTTAGCGATTTGCTGAAAAATTTGTAAATAATAAGAAAAAACCTTACATTACAGGTTCGTAAAAATCTGAATAGCCGCTCTCATGAGGGGGGGCTCCTTCATCAGCTTACTTCCTCGTGGTCTATGCCATCGCTAGTGGATATTTTCTTCTGTCTCTTACTCTCTCTTTAAGTAGATGGTGCCACTGTCAGGAAGCATATGTGCTGAAATCAAAGCAGCAGTGTCCGTTGCCACTTTCATGCAGCACTGGTGCTTACTTTGTTCGCCTGACAAAGGGTCATGTGTTCTTTCGACATAAAACAATTATTACAAGTTTATTGCATTTTATGGTGTTTATTTAAAGTTTTGTACTTATTACTTTAAAACTGTGAATTTACTGTTTTGTGGTGCTTTCTTATTATCTTCTCTTCTGTTTTCTTCCGTTTCATGATATTTGTGAAATATGCTAGCAGGCCCATAGCTGCAGGTACAAAAGCTATCTTGTGCAATGAAGATATGTTCCAGTTAGCATAGGATGCAAAAACTGCACAACTGGAGGACTTACCGAGGGAAACTGTCCTTCCTTTTCTTTTCAATCTTCCTTAAACTGCAACTGTTTAAACACACATTTCACTTTTTAAGCGTTTTAGGATGATATGATATGCTTTTTTTTCTCTCTTTCTCTTTCCATAGTAATAATAATTATAAATTTATACACTTAAACTGCAATTTTCAAATTTACTAGATGAGGCTAAGTCTTAAAAAACAATTTGTTAAAAATGAAGTATAACTTAAAAATTTTTAAGAAATTTGTAAAATTTTGGGAGCGTAGTGATTAAATCTACAAGTCTCTCATGACAAAGGTCTTAGCAGAAGAATTAAAAATTATTTTGCATGGAGCAATTTTAAAAATTTTATCTTATTAAATTTAAGTAGTTTCTGAGAAATATGTAAAATTTTGGATCAGGAAGTGAAAGCGGTGAGTTGCCCAATTAATGAAAAATGTGTTTTTTCTTTGGATTAAAGCTGAATTGACCAAACTTATGTTCGATTTGATTGAAAGAGTTGAATAATACCATGAAAATTAAGTAATACCAAATTAAAAAGCACCATAAAATTCAAAAGCATGCAAAAGTTCAAATGGAAAACAATTGAACAATACAAGAAAGTAAAATATTAAATGTTTATCTATTTTAAGAAAAGTTTTCTTTACTGCATGCCATGATGAACAAACATTCTTTCTTCAATAAACTTTTCCTTCCTTTTCTTCCATCTGACATCGGTGTTAATGAAATGAGCTAGCAAGCCCATATCTACAGGCACGAAAATAATTTTGTGCACTGAAGATATGTTCCAGCTGGTATAGGATGCAAAGACTTCATAAATGGAGAACTTTCTGGGGAAAACTGCTCCGTCTTTTCTTCTTCACTCTTTTTTTAAACATTATCTATATAAATATATATTTTAATATTTAAGGATAATGTGTAATTTTTTTAAACTATAGATATATACACTGAAATTGCTTATTACAAATTCGTTAGTTGAGGCTATGTCTGCAATAAATAAAATTTTTAAAAAGGAAATACAACTAAAAAATTTTATAAACAAACACCATAAAATTAAAAAACACACACAAAAGTTTGAATGGCAAACAACTGAAAAGGATACAAGAAAATAAAAAGGAAATACAACGAAAATTTTTTATAAACAAACACCATAAAATTAAAAAACACACACAAAGGTTTGAATGGCAAACAACTGAAAAGGATACAAGAAAATCAAATGACAAATTTAAATGTTATTATTTTTAGATTTATTTACAGCATGTCACAAAGAACTGGCTGTCTTCAATAAGCTTATCCTCCTCTTTCTTCTATCGGATGTTGATATTAATAAAATCGCTAGCAAGCCCACGTCTACAGGCACAAAAATAATTTTGTGCACTGAAGATATGTTCCAGCTGGCATAGGATGCAAAGACTTCATAAATGGAGAACTTTCTGGGGAAAACTGCTCTGTCTTTTCTTCTTCACTCTTTTTTTAAACATTATCTATATAAAATATATATTTTAATATTTAAGGATAATGTGTAATTTTTTTAAACTATAGATATATACACTGAAATTGCTTATTACAAATTCGTTAGTTGAGGCTATGTCTGCAATAAATAAAATTTTTAAAAAGGAAATACAACTAAAAAATTTTTATAAACAAACACCATAAAATTAAAAAACACACACAAAAGTTTGAATGGCAAATAACTGAAAAGGATACAAGAAAATCAAATGACAAATTTAAATGTTATTATTTTTAGATTTATTTACAGCATGTCACAAAGAACTGGCTGTCTTCAATAAGCTTATCCTCCTCTTTCTTCTATCTGATGTTGATATTAATAAAATCGCTAGCAAGCCACGTCTACAGGCACAAAAGCAATTTTGTGCACTGAAGATATGGTCCAGCTGGCATAAGATGCAGACTTCATAACTAGAGGACTTTCCAAGAAACACTGCTCCTTCCTTTCTCTTCGATTTTCTTTAAATTGTGATTGTTTATAATTTTGAGCTTTTCAACTGAATTTTTTTTAAATTGTACTTTATGCATTTTTTGCATTTAAATTTTTCTTTTAAAATGTATTTTGAAGCAATTTTATTTTCTACCATTCTGAGTAAGGCATTCTTTGATAAACTTTCCTAAAAGTTTGTAAATCTCAAGGATAATAGTAAAATTGTGTCAAGTTAGTTATTTATTAAAAACACTAAGTCATATCATAAACTGTATTATTATCCACAATTAACAAATATTAGTTCTTGTTTTTATAAATTCAAATTAACATCACTCAGAAAGTATGTGTACAACTTAATCAGCAGTCCACATAATGCAATCTATTCTATGTAAATATATCTTACTATACTATTCAAAATGTAATGTGTAATAAATAAATTTATTGAAATTATCATTATGAAAATGATTGAACTGATAATTACATGTTTACATGTAATCATCAGTTCAATCGGTTTCATTTCAAAGGGTGATATTTAACAAAATAAATATCCAACAAATATACTAATTAAAAGGAGAATGATCACTATTATATCACAATTTTAAGTCAAATGTCTAAACAAATAACTTGATGTAAGATAAGCTATCAGGATAGTATTAGATACTAACATTCCAATAAGTTATAGCAATAATATACACAATATTACTTTTAATTAAAATATATATATATATATTAATTCTAGGCACTTATACAACTTACATACATTAAATTCAACTTTAACAATTATAAAACCATTGAAACTTGTGTTTACGTACATACCTTGCAACAAGTTGTTCACACACACACACAAAATAGAACATTTGAATTCCAGCACTATTAATTAATTATTCATTTAAATGCAGATGTGAAATAATAACATACATCGGCAAAATATAAAATAAATATACGTCAATCTCTTTTCACGTTTATCTATGCATAATATAAACACGACAATTTTATGTTTAGTGTACATCACGGAGTAAAAAGGTGTACATGTAAGATGTTTCCAATTACCTACCTGTGAACGTTTCCATTTTAAAACCCGGAAAAGCTTGTATAGAAAACAAAAATATCTATTCAATTACCAAATAAATGTTTTAAATCATACTTCAAAAGTATCCAAATCAGGAGATAGAAGCATCTAAAATTTATATACATATTTTGTAAAGTATTAAACAAATTTCTATTGCTGATATATGAACTCTGACGTTCGTTTCGTCAATCGTCATCAATTCACATTCAGATTTGATTCAGATGCAACCCTTGTGCTTGTCATCGCGACTCGCGCTCGCTCGCCAAAGCCCGATTATGTCTTTTCGCCAAGGTTCTGAGGAGTCGGCATTTTCCAAATTCGCGTCAAGTCCGTCATTGCTAAAACTAAGACTATTGTATATGACTATTTATGAGATTATATAAGACTATTATATAATAGTCTTAAGTGTGGCAGTGACGAACTACCATATAAGATTATTACATGAGACTATATAAGACTATTATATAGTAATCTTAAGTTTAGCAATGACGGACTTGACGTACAAATGGCGGCGAATGATTCAGCCTGTTATATAGTAGTCTTAGTCGAGCGCGCTTTTTTGCCAACCACCAGACGTCACGAGGAAATGCTCTATAACAGATAAATAGATTTTATCGATGAGTCATTCAAAAGTATCGGATCAAAAAGCTTTTTTATGGACGATATTCCTGTGACGTCACCGTAGGTAAAATCGCCGAACACGTGGCCGATATTTTGTAAACAAATTAGATTCAACATGCCATTTTATTGTTACGCATAACATTTTCGTAACTATTTCTGCAGTGAAACGTAATAATAATGTTCAAACAAGAACAAAAGAGAAATGTAAACAACTGAATCGAATGATAAAGTTAAGACTATTCCATAACGTAAAATTGCAGAACATTTTATGTATACACACACACACATACATATATATAATGAATAAAAGATTAATAAGAACATTTTATATACACACACACATATATATAAACATCAAAGCTTAAATAATTAGAATTTCAATCATTTTAATGAAGGAATCTATTAGATGGAACATTCATTTAAATTTGTTAACATCGCCACAGTTCACATGACATCTTTTAATATTACATATGTTGATTAAGATTAAAATATATTACTAAAACTGGATTAAAAACAAAACAAAGGTATCACTATATCACTCTTACTTCAATTTCATATAATCTGTAACTCTTAGAAATAATATTGCAAGATAAAAATTTGCAAGCCACAATGCTTTGCTATGGTAGAGTTGAGAATTGTTTGCCCAAAACAGCTGATTTTTTATAGTCTCGAACCCAAACGAGGAATATGGTCCATTTCATGATCCATAGCTAGAGTTGATTCATCAGTAGGCTGACCAAAAATGTCCCATTTTCTGGGGACAATCTTTATTTTGAAGGCATTTTTCTAAATTTTGTAAAATTATTTTTAGTCAATGATTATTAAGAATGAAAAAATACATCCGTAATAGAATAATTGTAGCAATTTTCAACGTTCTCTATGATAAAGGTACTTTGAGTTCGTATAAAGCGGTAGCTAGAGAGCCTATATATAAAGAGAGCCGTCAATTGGTGAAATTTAAGCAACGGCCACTGAGTTAATATAAAAACGAAACGAAATAACGAAAAAATGCTAATGGTGATGTTATTTTCCAATATAATAAATGGCGCTAGAGTGCAATATACCCTGTTTACAAGCAACGAGATATATAAATTAGAGTGCTGATTCAATGGATGAAGGATTAGCTTTCCCTGGTTCAAGATGAATCACGTGACATGCTCCAATAGGTTGCTGTGTTTGGCAGTTTATCGCTATTTTGGCAGTTAAAATATCAGTTCGACAAATAATCATTATTATTAGGTAACATGACAGTCCTATGACCGAAATAAATTGTTTTTAAAATAATTTTACACACATTTCCCATTTTAATAAATAATAAAATACCTTTTTTTCATCGTTTCCCAACAAAGTTTAAATGTGTTTATAAAAGAAAATTTAAACTTTTAAAGAGCTAAATTTAACAACAAATAATAATTTTTCAACTATTTTTAAACATTTTATCGGTTAAAGTTCAACTACACGAAATAAAAAAGAAGTAAAATCAAAATCAAAATGATGTAGAACAAAAGAATTGGTTATGTATTTTGGTGGAAGGAGGTAGGTGGTAGGTTGCCGCTCGTCTCCTCAACTCGTCTCTACGTGGTTTGTTTTGGTCGCCATTACTCTCGTGCTGGTGTTCCTGCTGCGGATATCTTCAGGTTTTTCGTTAATTATTCTGTGCCAGGTCTGTGTTTTCAGTCTGTTTCATTGTTTTTCCCTGCCAGTGTTCAGGTATTTCCTCTTTCTTTACCCTTTTTAACTTATTTCTCTGGTTGTTAATTTTGTCTTCTGTGGTTGTCATCAGCGCATGACAACAAAAACGAATGCTTTAATGGCAAACGTGCGCTCTCAGTCAGAGTCGCTATCCCAAGTTAACATATATAGCAATGCTGCCAATTTGAACGATAATTTGTCAATTGCGTTGCAAGACGGGACTGAAATATCTCTTTTTATCTCTCCTAAAACCGGTAGCTTTCCACGCACCCACCCCCGCCAATTGAAGGAGGAGTTAGCTTCTAAGCTGGTGCATAAAGACAACATCGATAATATTAAAATAACCCGTCAAGGCAAAATTCAGATAACTACGAAATCAACTGTAGTAGCTCAAAAAGCTCTAGGCATTGAAACTCTACTTGGTATTCCAGTAGAATCTTTCATCCAAACCGAAACTGTCACCACACGCTTCCTCTTGCATAATATTGACACTTCTGTTACTTGCAAAGATATTGCGGAGGAACTCGCTGAGCAAGGTCTACACACGCTTGAGGTCCGCCGGTTTGTCCGAAAGTCCCAAGGCACCGAACTCCTCTCTTCGACTGTTCTAGTAACGTTGCTAGGTACTCATCTCCCCTCGGAAGTCAAGCTGTGGTTTCAATTGCACAGAATATCGCTGTTCATCGACAGACCTCGACAGTGTCTAAACTGTCACCGTTATAATCATTCAACCAAGGCTTGCCGTCTGAGTAACAAATTGTGCATCACCTGCGGCGAAACCCACAATGACCCATGCACGGCTCCCTCACCCAAATGTATCAACTGTAGAAACGCCCATCCAGCAAACGATAAGAACTGTCCTAGCTATCAGCGAGAGGCCCGTCTCCAAAAATTTAAATGTCAAAACCACTTGTCTCTCAGCGAGGCACGGCGTCGCTTTATTGACAAGGAAGTCTCATCAAACAGGTCTTTTGCATCTGTGGTTACTTGCCCCCCTCCCGATGTGGTCACCAGAACAGACTTTGAAGCAGCCCTCCAGGAAATTACTTCACAGTTCACAAAAATGGTTCAGGCGATGTGCGTGGAGCTCACAAACTCATTTCAATCTATGCTCCTGTCACTGTCAGCGACACAATCACTCCTGGAGTGCATTCAGGAATCTCAAACTAAAAAAGGACAGAAATCAAATGCTTCTGTGCTCTCAGAGATACTCAGAAGTAAAAAAGCTCGTATCACGGAGCCCAACCAAAAACACACTTGTCCTATGGACATCCCGCTATCAGACTCCCAAGACGTTTCTGGGTTTCACCCTCCGGTCAATCTCAATCCTCCAGGGACTTAATCTCTGTGGTCAGGACTTTCTGCTCACGGCCATTCTTTTCTTTTTTTCGTTTTCCGAGGAGAGCTTCCCTCTTTTTTTCTTCGTTCTTTTTATGAGTGTTTCTTCTTTTCTGTTGCAGTGGAATTGCCGCAGTTTTCGTTCGAATGGCCACTGGCTCAAGGTTTCACCAGCTTTAAATGCTAAAATAATATGTTTACAGGAAACCTTTCTTAACCCTACAGATTCTGTTTCTTTCCCCCATATGACTACCTATAGAGCCGATAGGCTGATCTCCCGTGGAGGTGGACTTCTGACCGCTGTCCATTCTTCGTTCGCTTCCTACAAAGTTGATCTTCTCCCCTGTCCCATCCAAGATTTTGAAGCACTAGGAGTTAACGTCTTCATTCACCATTCTTGGACTTTAATCTTAAACATATATTCTCCATCCGGGATTCTTCCCGAAGACTGGCTGTCTGATGTCATCGCCTCACAGGGTTCTCCAGTTATCCTCCTTGGCGACTTTAACATAAACCTCTTAAATCGTCATCCCCCCATTCCCCTCAGAGTTCAGCAGATGCTGGAGTGGATCAGTGCACAAAACTTGTGCATTTTGAACCTAGACTCCCCGACTCGCACCAATTTTAGTGGTTCTGCATCTCTTCTGGACCTCACCATGATGTCACCTTCTCTCTTCTCTTTATTCAAATTTTACATTCACCCTGACGTCTACGATTCTGATCATCACCCTATCCTTCTCATCTCCAATCTCTCTAACTCCGACTCTGGCCATAATCGCCGGCGCACTCACTGGTCCAAAGCTGGTGCCGCTCTCAACAGCCTTGCCCAGCTTCCCAATCAGTCTTATGAGGACTTTGAAAATGCCTGCTCCAAAGCTATCGTCGCCACCCAAACTAATCATCGTAGTCCCTATCGTCCCAGCTGCCTCTGGTGGGACGCTACATGTTACCACTTATTAGCCCAAAAGCGTAAGCATCTACGTCTCGCTCGCTCCACCTGCTCCAGGGACGTTTGGCTCGTTTACAAGCGGTATGCCGCCAAGCTTCGTCGTTATCTAAAGCAGGCCTCTCGGCGTTTTTGGGATAATCTTTGCCGGAACTGTAGTTCCAGCAAGACAATTTTCAAGATCCTCAAAAGACTGTCTAATAAAAACACTGTCCAGGGTGACAACATTATAAGAAATCCTTCACCCCTTGCTTCGGCCTCCTCCTAAGCACAAGCCTTCCTGCTTCATTTCTCAAAGACAGAACAAGAGCGTATCATCCCTTACGACCTAGGAGTAGGCGATAAAGATCTTGACGCCCTCTTCTCCTTCGACGGACTGACGCATGCTCTTCGGCACGCTCGCCCGACTACCCCTGGTGCGGATGGAATCTCTGTGAAACTTCTGAAAAGCCTCTCCATTAATCATCTGAAATCCCTACTAGACACCTTCAACCGTTCCTTTGAGTCTGGGGACCTTCCTCCCTCCTGGAAACTGGCGACAATCGTCCCCATTCGCAAACCTGGCAAGCCGTCCCATCTTGTGAGCTCCTATCGGCCGATCGCCCTTACTTCTGTAGGTTGCAAGCTCTTTGAACGTATGATACTTCGCAGGCTCCTTTCTTGGGCTGGACAGCGGAAGCTTTTCCATGGGGATCATTTCGGTTTTATTCCCACAAGAGACTGTACCATGGCTCTCTGTACTTTCCTCCACGACATCTCGACTGCCAGGTCCAACCACTGGTTTGCAGCCGCTGTCAGTCTGGACATCAAATCCGCCTATGACTCCGTTCAACCCGACATTCTCGCCTGTAAGCTTGCCTGCCTTGGTATCAGGGGGAAAATGGGCCTCTGGCTGGCGTCTTTCACGAACCACAGGCAGATCCAAATTCGTTGGAAAGGCCTTTCCCAGGTCGGCCTTTGCTCCAAAGGAGTTCCGCAAGGCTCGGTACTCTCTCCTTTTCTTTTTATTGTTTACCTGCTTGATATTGCAGAGACTCTAGAGGATGGTGTCTATATGACTATATACGCTGATGACATTCTTGTTTACGCTCTCGGTCCTGACGAAGAGAGGTCTCGTCGCAAACTCCAGGATACCCTTAGCAGAATCCAAACTTGGTGTGACTCTAACATGCTCACTATTGCACCGGACAAATGCTCTGCTATAAACTTCACCCGCTGCAGGGACCCCGGCCCTCCGTTAAAACTGTCTGGCTTAGATATCTCTTGGAGCCTCCACGTAAAAATTCTGGGTATTTGGTTCACGCGCACCCTCACCTTCTCCCACCATTTTGCTACTCTGAAACTTAAAGCCCTTCGTCGGCTTAACTATGTGAAAGCTGTTGCTGGCCGCTCGCGAGGCATCAACAGCAACCACCTGATTAAGATCATTAATGCTCTCATTCGCAGTCTGCTGGAATATGGTGCTCCACTTTTCTTTGATTCTCCTCCGACCTCCCTTCGGAAACTCGAGGTCATTTATAATGCTGCCATCAGAACTTCTACTGGTCTCCCTCGGTGGACTCCAATTCCTGTTCTCCGTCGTGAAGCTGCGGTTCCAAGTATCACCAGTCGTCTCTCTCTTCTTACTAAACAATTCCTGCTTCGTCTGCTTGCTTCGCCTCCTGGCCTTCGCCTCGGAGCTTTCGTGCGCTCTTCTCTGACTTCCCAGCCTACCGGGTGGAAGTGGTGGAAACCCTTGCAAGAATTGCAGGATTCCCTCCATTGTCCCCTTAGTCAAGTTATCCAGTTTTCTTGGCCCCCTCTCCCTAATACGTTAAACTTTCAGGTTATTACACAAGGTCTGCCGTTTCAGAACACGGCTATCTCTGGTCAGGATATCGTTAAAGCTTGGTGCAGCTGGCGCTCCTCTCTCCCCCCTTGCTCAATTTTTGCCACCGACGCCTCTAAAGATGCTAACCGGACTGCGATTGCGGCTGTCGACATAGAGTCCTCTGTTTCTCTTGCTTCTCTGGTCCCGCATCTGAACTCCGTCTTTACTGCTGAGGCCCTTGCCATCTGCCTCGCCCTCTCTAAACTCCCTTCCGGCTTCTCCAATATTTTTGTATTATCCGACAGTCTTTCAGCTCTTAATGCGCTTAGCGCTTGGTCGGTTCAATCTCCAAAGGTCATTCTATTCCTTCTATCCTTCATCCACGCTCGCAACCTTCACGGCCAAAAGATTACCCTTATTTGGTGCCCGGGACACAAAGGAATCTACCCGAACGAGCAGGCTGATGCACTCGCCAACTCTGGCCCGTACTCTTGCTACTCTCCTCCCTGGATTTCTCCGGAAGATCTGCGGACGCATGTCAGGAACGCCTGGTTTATCGAAAACGACTATGCATGGATGAACTGCGATTACGCGACCTCTTTCCCTCACCTTTCCTTAACCAGGAATTTCCCCAACTGGTCCGCCTCCCGGATGATGGACGTGACTATGGCTCGTTGGAGATCCAAAACGATCATCACTCATCAAAAGCTTTACCGCCTCAAACTATCGTTCTCCCCACTCTGTAGATCCTGCTACGATCACGAGACGCCGGAACATATTCTGCTACATTGTCCTCGTCTGAACATTCCTCGGCGCATTCTCCTATCTGCTCTGAATGTTAATACCCATCCCTCTTATGACAACATCATGACTGCTGCTTTTAGTTCTCCCCAGGGTATTCACCATCTTATCCAGTTCTCCAAATACGCACTCTCTACCCGTAATTAATACTGGTCCAGGCTCAGGCCTTCCTTTCCTGTTTGTGTCTTTCGAGCTTAAGCTGCCACTGTTGGCATAGCACAAAGCTCAGTTTCAACCTACCTACCTACCTACCTACAAAAGAATATTAAACTACGTAAGTAAACAAAAACATTGACTGCGAAGAACAATCTCCAAACCGTTGCCATAGAAATTTACTGAAAATAAGCTGTTACCAAGGGAACCGCCGAATACGCAGGTGCAAGGAGAGCATGTCACATGACTCATCTTGGACCTTCTCAAGGGTTACCATTTATCACTCTACTTTATATATCTCGTTGTTTACAAGCATCCATAATTGTTATTCAATGGGTAAATCATGTCTTGTTTTAATTAATCTTTTAAGAATAATATCGAGCTTAAAAAAATTCCATTGAAAGCAGATTTCATTAAACAGAGTCTTCTAAACAACATGCTGTTTTAAAGAGCCATTTTATACAAATTTTTACTGCGTGAGAAATCATTTAAAATTATGTTGATCATTATTCGCGATTGTAATGAAATGCTCGCCCTCTGGTGGGCTAAGGTGAAATTATCACACCACTGATAGCTTTCACGCTGAAACAATGATAGAACAACAAGAAATAACAATAATGAATGCTCGTGGCTATTATAATTTACTAACAACTGCAGTTGAGAAAATGCCATCTATCGATCATTACAAACGCGGATCCTATGAAACCGATTTTTCATATTCTGGGAGAAATATATACGATCTGTCCTGTGAAGTTTTGTAGTTATTATGGGAATCTTACAATTTTTTTTGTTGGTATATTTTCCGGTGTAAAAATAAATGAAAAAAAAAAAAAATATATATATATATATATGAATAAAATTTATGGCATATATATTTTAACTTATATATATATATATATATATATATATATTGTTATATTTATATATATGTATATATATATATATCTTATCCTCTTTTTGCTGCACTAAAACTTTTTTGCCTTTATATGTAATTTTATAATATTACATAAGGAATCATCTGCTCTTTTCGACTATCTGAAATTCTTGTGTCTCCCCCACATCCAATCATCTATATATATGTTAAGACTCCCCCCCCTTTTTTTTTTATCTGGTCACTAGGGGCCGAGAGTTTTTGCCATCGAAATTAGTAGACGGCAGACGGAAAGTGGCGGGTTCGCATTCGTGGACCTAGCCGTTCGGGGTTTTCTGTAGTTTTTATTCGCGTAAGTGCTTTGTTCCAGGGATGTAAAACAGGATATAAAAGTGACAAAAAAAAAGTAATAGAAAAATCTTTATGTTCCTAAAAAGAAAAAAATTCGTACCACTATAGCCGAAAGTCTTCTCACTTTCTTCTATATTCAACAGAAGAAAGTATTGGATTCGTAAAAAATTTTTACTTTCAGTTTTCGACGGATTTACACGTTTTCAGAGATCTAGGATTTTATCATTTTAAAAAAATGTCTGACTGTCCGTCTGTCTGTCTGTGCGTGTGTGTGAGACAAAAATTTTGTGGCAGCTGTATCTCTGGAACTACTGTTCAGAATTGTATATAAATGCATTTGTAGATGCACCTTGCCCTAAATTAGTGCCTATCAAGTTTTGGTGTCACCCGTTCAATAGGTGGCGCTGCTATACAGTGATTTCCGCAATTTAAGGGGAGGATATATTATATCTCAGGTTCTATTGCGTATAATCAAACAAAACTTGATATGTAAGAAGGTCATTATGAGAAATTATGCTGATTCAATTTGAATGCTTATCGGCTAACAGGTGGCACTGCTACACAGCGATTTCCGCAATTTAAGGGAAGGCTATATCTCGGGAACTACTGCACAGAATTACATATAAATGTAGATGTAGATGCGACTTGACATAAATTAGTACCTATCAACTTTTGGCGTCAACCGCTCAACAGGTGGCGCTGCTATACAGTGATTTCTGAAGTTTATGGAAAGGATATATCTCAGGTTCTATTGCATATTATCAAACAAAACTTGATATCTGAGAAGACCATTATGAGAAATTACGCTGATTCATATTGGATGCTTATAGGCCAATAGATGGCACTGTTATACTGAAAATTTCCTCGATAACGGAAGGCTATATCTCAAATTGTAAGGCATAAAACTGTACGAAACTTGATATGTGAGTTAACCATTATAAAAGCGCATTTTTAAGATGTTATTTATAGATAATAAAACTGTCTTTCTTCGGATATTTAATGTTAGTTTTCTCTAAGATGAAAATCATTTGCATTCCTCACGTAAGATAATTTTAATAAATAATAGTTTTAGTAAATTATTTGCCCTTAGTGAATTTGTATAAGAAAATATAGAAGAAAGTCTTGTGGTAGCCACACACAACATACTAGTTTATCTTGCAATTAAAAAAAAAAATTTCTGATTTTTGAGAGAAGAAAAAAGCTCTAAATATTCCGTTCATATAAGTTTAAAATGTTTTTCAGCTGAAATCGATACATTATCCTGAAAATTGGGAGTGGTCGAGCGGTTCTGCGTTCATAAAACTTGTAGAGGGGAAATGCCAGGTTCGGTTCCAGATTGCGCCTATCAACCTAGACGTTTGGAGTTTTCTGTGTTTTTCTCCGAAACTCGCGTAAATACGGGCTAGGACTCCTGAGAAAGACCCCCATGGACCGCAACCCAACCCAACCCAACCCTGAAAATTGGAATTTTCAGCTTGTCGCTAGTGGCGAGTAAGCTTTTATAATTTTACGGCCAATTGTTCCTTAATTGTATTAAAAAATTAATTTTGATTCACCGTCACATAATAGTATCAGTACTCTGGTAACTTTCTTTACCTTTTGTATTTCTAACAATGCTAATAATTAAAACAAATTTTTTATTAAATAAAATTAAATTATAGAAAGAATAACTTTTAATAAATTTAAAAAACAATCTTTTAAAAACTTGCACTACATAAAAAGTAAAATAGCAAATAGCCACCATCCTCCTTTTCCGACAGATGCATTGCAAGTAATAGATGTAAAACTTTTACAGTCAAAAATTTAATTCAAAAATAGACCAAAAAAAAAAAAAAAAAAGCAAATTACAAATTAAAGTTACGACGAGCTACTTCTACTTTTCAGTATCTCTATGAAATAACAAAATAAGTTTTACATTACGATACAGTAATCGCTAGGACATATTATTTACTATGGATATTTACTTTTTCGAAAATTTTGCATTCAAAAAATAATCAATATTTTATTTTTAAAGCAAAATAATAATAATAAATCTGCCTTAAACAGAATTTAATTTAGCTCCTAAATCCTATTCTTAACTCATACATTTTCTTTTTACGCATTTGTAATTACTTAAATTCTGCAATAGATTATATATCTTATTATGTAAATTTCTCGATAATCTACAGCAAATAGTGACAATTTTTTTTTCTTCCCCTGTTTGAGAATAATAATAATAATAATTAACAAAATAATAATAAAAAAAAAAATCTGACATTGACAGATTTTTATTTAGTGCCAGAGCCCTACTGCTAAACTTGTTAATATCGACAAATTCTTCTTTAACAACTTCTTATTCCAACTTTGACATGAGTCCCCCCCCCCCCCAGGCCCAACTTTGACATGAGTCCCCCCAAGGCCCAACTTTGGGGGCCTCATTTTGGGGACGATCTAAATTCCATGATAAAGTTTTCATTAAATCAAACCAATGTGTTTCAGCTGCAGATACTGTAACAAATAACGTTGGAAGTCCAAACTGTCTTATAGCCGCAAAACAACGTTTTTTCTCTTTTTCCCAATGAGGGGGAGGTGTGCCTTGGGGGGGACTCATGTCAAAGGTGTGCCTTGGGGGGGACTCATGTCAAAGTTGTACCTTGGGGGGACTCATGTCAAAGTTGGGCCTTGGGGGGACTCATGTCAAAGTTGGGCCTGGGGGGGACTTCATTCAATAAATCCCCATTCAATAAACCGACTGAAATAGGCCCTTAGCACTATTAAGAGTGACGTATAAAAATTCGACAACGCTGGGCCTTGGGGGACTCATGTCAAAGTTGTACCTTGGGGGGGACTCATGTCAAAGTTGGGCCTGGGGGGGGACTCATGTCAAAGTTGTGCGTTGGGGGGGGACTTCATTCAATAAATCCCCATTCAATAAACCGACTGAAATAGGCCCTTAGCACTATTAAGAGTGACGTATAAAAATTCGACAACGCTGTACCGACTGAAATAGGCCTCTAGCACTAATAATAATAAATATGCCTCTAATCTTATGAAAAATTGCAAAAACGGTTTAGAGATAATTTTTTTATTAGAACATTTATAAAAAAAAAAAAAAAAAAAAAAAAAAAAAATGAGAATCTGACATTGACAGATTTTAATTTAGTGCCAGAGGCCTACTGCTAAACTTGTTAATATCGACAAATTCTTCTTTAGTTAATTCGTGACGATCTAAATTCCATGATAAAGTTTTCATTAAATCAAACCAATGTGTTTCAGCTGCAGATATTGTAACAAATAACGTTGGAAGTCCAAACTGTCTTATAGCCGCAAAACAACGTTTTTTCTCTTTTTCCTAATGAGGGGGAGGTGTGCCTTGGGAGGGACTCATGTCAAAGGTGTGCCTTGGGGGGGACTCATGTCAAAGTTGTACCTTGGGGGGGGACTCATGTCAAAGTTGTGCCTTGGGGGGACTTCATTCAATAAATCCCCATTCAATAAACCGACTGAAATAGGCCCTTAGCACTATTAAGAGTGTATTATAAAAATTCGACAACGCTGTACCGACTGAAATAGGGGTACCTTGGGGGGGACTCATGTCAAAGTTGGGCCTGGGGGGGACTCAAGTCAAAGTTGTGCCTTGGGGGGGACTTCATTCAATAAATCCCCATTCAATAAACCGACTGAAATAGGCCCTTAGCACTATTAAGAGTGTATTATAAAAAATCGACAACGCTGTACCGACTGAAATAGGGGTACCTTGGGGGGGACTCATGTCAAAGTTGTGCCTTGGGGGGACTTCATTCAATAAATCCCCATTCAATAAACCGACTGAAATAGGCCCTTAGAACTATTAAGAGTGTATTATAAAAATTCGACAACTGTACCGACTGAAAAAAAAAAAAAAAAAAAAAAATTTAGTCTAAATAAAAATCTTCATAAATTTTAGAATTTTTTTTTTTTTTTTTTTTTTTTTCATTTTTTCTCACCAACAGATATCTTGTTCCAAGAAACCCGAAATTCATTTTTTCAGGAGTCTATACATTTTTATTTATTTATTTAACAGGGCCCCATTTTGTAAAAAAATAAAATAAATAATAAATAAATAATTATAATTTTTTTAAACTATTTAACCACTTCGCTTTGAATTCCTTAAAATATAGGCCCTACGAGTGGTTGAGAAATGTTGCTCTCTAAGCTATTAGACGGAAATTATCGAGTTCAGTTCCAGATCATGTTCATCGCCACAGCTGTTTTGAGTTTTCCACGTTTTTCTCTGTAACTCACATAAATAATTGTAGGATCCATTAAAATGTCGTTACATTTTTTATGTTTATTTTGACGTTATTGTCTGTATAGAGTTCTAGAAGATGACGTCACGAGCATGTTTGCTGAGAGACAGTTGACCTCACTGACCCATTTTATCAATGTGGAATAGTGTTACAAATTTATTGTAACACAGTGTTGTAAATGTATTTGCAAAAGCATAAAAAAATTCGACTACTACGCTTCCAAAGGCATGGAAAAATTAGCGTTGTCCTTCAGTAAAGTACGGTTGCTAAGAAGAAAGTCACGTGGTTGTTAGAACTCTATTATATACACTGAAGCCTTCCTCTTAGGAATAAGAGGAATTAGGAGCCCTCTTAGGAATAAGAGGGCCACCTAACATACAATAGAAATTCGGCCCCTTGAACGTTTAATCTAAAATAGATAAGATTAGCGTTAAATTTAAATAATCCTGTTAAATATCATCTTTTTAACAGTGTTTTCAGCTTTTAAATTTTAATAACTATCCCTTAATGCTTTCATTTATTTCATTTCAGAAGTAACTATATTGATTAATCGTTTCTTTACTTTTAATCATTTCTTTTCGGTTTGTTCATTTTGGCAACTTATTTATTTCTACTATTTCTGTTTGGAATCGGTTACATGTGGTGTGGACATATAAAAAATACTTATTCCATTTTTCAATTCTGGTTGTGTTACTGTTTAATCTAATTTCCATTTTTACTTTGTTTTACAAGATAGAAACTTGAATTGTATATTGCTTGAATTAGCTATACAGCGATCTGAAATCTTCCATATGCTGACAGAGATGCAAGTTTCCTGATGAAGATCATTTCTGGTTTTCAGCATTAAAAATTCTATTTTTCATTTCATGAATTCTCTTTTCTTTTAACAGATCGTTTTGGTTAATTTATCTCTTTCCATTTCTATTATTTGATGAATGTTTCTATTGGATTAATGGATTATGCAAATTCTCTCATCGTTAGGCTTATGAGTTATGTGTGTCATTTTTCTTCTGCGTAAGCACTTTTACATGTTTTTACTACTCAGTGAAATTAAATTATCATCGTGACAATAATTTTATTCTTGAGCAGTCCTACTTGGACCTAGTCCTTGTATAGCTCCACACCGCTCTTCGAGCGGTGAGCCGGGGCTGCTCCCCTGTTCAATAATTTTATTCGAAATACATCTCATTTAAAATTTCATATGTTGGTATTTTCATCTCTCTTTCATTTGCTGAGTGTTGTAAAGGAATTAAATTATTCAACTTATATATATATATATATAAATATAAGTATATATATATATATATATATATATATATATATATATATATATATATATATATATATATATATAATATTTTAAAACATAGTGAAACCCAAGCAACAGATACAAGATCACTGAAACCACATAGACCAATAAGAATAAATTTTCATCAAATTAAAATTATCTTAGAAGACTGATGTTTATTTGTTGAAACAATTAAATTTTACTCATTGATCCCGAAACAAATGATACAGACAAGCAATGAGAAAATAAACAATTAAGACACTATTTTATACAAACTAGGTAAGCGTAGCTCAGAAAGATTTAAAAAAAAAAAACTCATCGGCGGCGACCTTTTTTACTCTTCAGCACCAATGTACAATTTCGTTACTCTAGTGGCTATTGTAGCAAATTACTAGCGGGTCCCCGATCTTACATTAAAAAACTGAAATCAAATATGAAGAAGAAAGAAGTAGAAAAAACTGTTTAGTACGAGAAATCAATAAATAAACAATAAAAAGAAAAAAAATTACGCGCTGGACGAGGCTGTTGCATTCACGTGGAGTACACAGGGCCCGATTAAGCTTTGAAGTTAGGGGAAGCTCAGCATCATTTCGGGGCCCCCTTTCATTTCGGAAAATCTTGCTTTCCTGTTACATATTGTAATACAAAAATGCTATAGACCAAAAAATAGTGTGCGTTTATTATTATTATTATTTTTTTTTTTAATATATACATCTGGGTGGTTTCTACTCAGAACATTAAAATCATACAACTTTTTAATTAAGAACATTCAGATTTTTGAGGTTAAATAATAGATTTTTCCCGAAATAGTGAGTGTTTTGTCTTGTTTTAGGTAACCTTTCTCAAAAGAAATTCAATCTCAGTGTGAAAATATGAAACAAAAAATTCAAGACCCTGTTTTTAATCCTTATGGGGCCCCCTCTTAAATTTTAGAGGGGAAGCTTATGCTTCTTGAGCCTTTTGGATAATCAGGCCCTGGGAGTACATCAAGTAAAAATAATTCAAATGTTTAGTTGTTCATAGCAGATGAAGAAAAATAAGACACTCATGTAACATGGAGTCCTCAGATTGATTCTGTCGTTTCATTAAACACTTATATAGGTATTTTAATTGGATTAGAGAATTATTCTGTTTTACTTTATTGTAATGATTACACTGTTCGAAAAAAAAAAAAAAACTTAAATTTTCAACAAATTAAATGTTTAGTAATACTGCAAGAACATTGGTTTAAAATGTTATCAGACACAATAGTTTAACGCCATCTGTTTTTTTTTTTTCCTGATTTTTTTTTTTTTTTTTTTTTTTTTAAACCTTTACTAAAGCTAATTGAATTTATATGGAGATGGAGGATTTGATGATGGATGTAAACTGTATAGTTTTTACATATAGTAACTGGCTATGAAGCCACTAAAGAATTTCGACTAAGTATCAATTTATGAATTTCGAATTAGGGTTGATTAAATTTAGAAACTCAGATTAAGAATTTCTAACGAATTTATATTAAATTCAAATTCTGCAACCTTTACTTTATTGCAAATCAGAATAACATGCATATTAATCAAATGAGAATAAGTTTAATTCTACTTACCCCCTCTGCCAGTATTCCGAAGATAAACGACACCACAAAATCACTAGACTCTAATTCGACATTTGAAGAATCGTTTTATTTGACTTGAATAATTAATTACGAATTTTTATTCATATTTAAGAATGATTACTGGAACTATAATGAATACGATTAGAATGTTTAAGAGTTCTGATTATATTTTAACGTCCTGAGATACCTTGTACCTCGTCCGGATTCGAAAGGCGACTGAAACAAAACTGCTCAGCGCCGTTCCTAATCAGTTCAGATGTGCGCACCTTCTCCATTCCCCTCCTCCCCGACATCCTCCGGGGGGGGGGCTGAGCATGGCAGACTGGCGATTCGATTCACGGGTCTCTTGATTATTCCCGATGGCGTCTTCAGGGTAGCCACTCTAATAATTCCATCCTCACCCGGATGGACTTCCAGAAGGCGTGCTAACTTCCACTGAGCTGGCTGAATAGAAGGTTCCAACACCAGGACTAGCTGACCAGGTTGCAGATGTGTATTACCACTCTTCCATTTTTCTCTTGACTGGAGTGAAGTCAAATAAGACTTTGCCCATGTGCTCCAAAATTGCTTCTTGATCTGCTGGAGGAGTTTCCATCTGGAAGAAAAACTGGTACAAAATGGATTAGTTTGGTTAAAAGATTGTTCAGGAAGCTGGAGAAGCGGAGCCCCAATTAAGAAGTGTCCTGGTGTAAGTACTAAGAAATTATTGGGCTCGGTGGAAAGTGGGACTAAGGGTCGTGAATTTAAACAAGACTCAATAGTTGTGAGAATCGTAGCACACTCCTCAAACGATAGGCAACTGCCTTTACACGCTTTAAGTAAATGGCGTTTGGCCAATTTAACCAAAGATTCCCATAGGCCGCCAAAGTTAGGCCCGTAAGGTGGCATAAAATGCCAATGAATTTGTCTAGTTGTGGCAAAGTCTTGAATAGTATTGGTTTTTGAAAGCTCTACTAGCCCTTTTAAATGGGCATTGGCACCCACAAAATTGCGCCCGTTATCCGAGTATATGTCCGAAGGATAGCCTCGACGCGCTATGAATCTTTGTAGGGCATATAAAAAATGCTCAGTTGGTAAACTCGGGACTAATTCGAGATGAGTTGCCTTGGTGCTCATGCAGATGAATAGGCAAATATAGGACTTAAATTTTGTTTTTGTTCGTTTATGTTCACACTTTGTTTGAATAGGGCCTGCATAATCAAGGCCAACATGTTGAAATGGTCTACAAGGGTTGACTCTTGCACTGGGTAAGTCACCCATCATTTGTTGAATTGGGGTCGGTTGGACTTTGGCACAAGTGACACATTTACGAAGCTCTTTTTTCACAGTGGATCTACCATCAGGAATCCAGTAAGACTGGCGAATGAGATTTAATACTAGGTCGACACCTCCATGAAGACTATACGTGTGAAAATGTCTTATTAATGTCGATGTAAAAGGGTGATTTTTAGGTATGAGTATTGGATGTTTAGTATCATAGGGCAGAGTGATGGTTTTGTCAATTCTACCTCCCACTCTCAATAGATTTTCTGAATCAAGAAACACATTGAGATTTTTTAATTTACTGCTGTTTGCCACGGGTTGGCCGCGCTGCAAAAGGGCGATTTCTGAAGCAAAGGCCCTTTGTTGGACGAATTTAATAACAATTTTTCTAGCTTCTGAAATTTCTTGTACTGAGACTGGTCCTTTCAATTTTGTAGCATTTTTAATATTATTAATAAACCTCTTCATAAATGCAATTACTCGAAAAAGTTTATTACTTGATGAAAATTTTGAAACCAAATCCTCTATAACGGATTCATGCATTGGAGTTGACTCTATTAGTCCAGGAATTCCCACCACTGTGCATGGGACTGAGGTAGCAATCTTAGACTCGTGATCTGAGACCGGGATCTTTGACCAATCAGGTCCAGACCACCACAAGTTAAAGTGGTTTAATTTGTCGGGTAACAGCCCACGGGTTGCACAGTCTGCTGGGTTATGTTTGCTTGGTAAGTGATGCCATGATGTTGGGTCTGTGAGAGCTTTAATTTTGTTTACTCGGTGTAGGACATATGTGTTGCCCTTTAAGGGTGGATTTAAGATCCAACTACGGGCGATTGTTGAGTCTGTCCATAGGAGAATTTCCTCAACCTGATAATCCAGCGAGCTCTGGACGACTGACAAAAGTTACGATAGTAAAACAGCCGCGCATAGCTCCAACCTAGGCAAGGTAATGGGTTTTAAAGGAGCTACACGGGTTTTAGCTGCAATCAATTTTAAAGATGAGTTCTGACTTGGGCGTATATAAATTACGGCAGCATATGCCTTTGTTGACGCATCACAAAATCCCAGAATCTGGTAAATAGGTTCGGATTTCAGGTCTAAAAATCTGGGTACTGACATGGCCTTAAAGGAAGCAATTTTTTCATAAAATTCGTTCCACCTGTTTTGAATGTCTGGTGGTAAAGGATCATCCCAACCAAGTTTTAGCTTCCAAACATCTTGTAGAAGCAATTTTAAAAGAATAGTGGCAGGGGATAACAGACCCAAAGGGTCGAAGATGCGTGCAATTACGGACAATAATTGCCTTTTAGTTTTTACGCTTTCTTCGGTGTTAACTCCAACTTGCAGTGTACCCGATGTTAAATTCCAGTTTAGTCCTAAAATACGTTGGGATTGATCGGGGTTTAACCCTTTCAGGGGCACTAAGTAAAAATGATTGAATTTCCTTTTAAATATATATATATCATAAAGTAAACATCCCCTACAAGTCATATTTGATGAAGAAAAAAATTCAGCATGTGGGGATTTTTTTGTGGGTGGTGGCTAGGCTTTCTAGCCACTGTGTCTATCCACCTAAAAGATGCTCCTAAAAATCAAACTAAAATTAATGATCTAAGATAATATGTAAATCTGTTGTATTTAAAAGGTGCATTACAGTATATTTACACTAACAAAAACTTTTGAATAAAAAAATATTTTTCATAAAAATATATAAAAGAAACTTCAAAAAATTTTCCCGCAACTTGTCCATTTAAAAAAGTCACAGGCACATCCTGCTTAAAGTTACTGTAGTTCTGCCATCTCTATTTCAATTTTAGAAGTACACATTAACTTTTTATAAAAGTGGATAAAAAAAGTAGCCACTGCACACTTAGAGAAAAATTTCTAAAGTAGGTGGATAGACCCTCTAGCCACCGCCCCTGAAAGGGTTAAGGATAATTCCTGATTTGTTGATTTTAGAGGTTCTGGGACTTGAACTAGAGCTTCCACATAATTTGAAGCCCATTTTCGCAGCTTGAAACCCCCAGCGTTAAACAAAGCTTGAAGGTCTGTGACCAAAGATTGAGCGGCTTCGATTGTTTCAGCCCCTCCAAGGAAATCGTCCATATACAGGTTGTTGCGGGCAGCCTGCACAGCTACGGGAAAATTGGGTTCTTCATCGTTTAATAGCTGTAATATGGTACGCAGGGCTAAAAATGGAGCACATGCTGTGCCATAAGTAACAGTGTTCAATTTATACACTCTGAGTGGATCTGAAACATTGGCCCTCCAAAATATTCTTTGGAAGTCTGTATCAGGCTCTGCGACTAGAATTTGTCGAAACATCTTTTCGATATCACTCGAGAGGGCGACTTTATTTAAACGAAATCTGATTAGATTGCTAAAAATGCTGGATTGGAGTTTGGGCCCTTTATGCAAGTTAGAGTTCAGGGATTTGCCATTTGTAGTTACGGCCGACGCATTGAACACTACCCGTAGTTTCGTAGTGCTACTATTTTCATTTATAACTCCATGATGGGGCATATAATAATTGGGTTGGCGATTAAGTTCTTCAGCCCTTAGTAAAGTCATATGACCTAAGTCAGAGTATTCACACATAAACTTACAGTATTCCCGTTTAAGATTAGGGTTCTGAATAAATCGATTTTCAAGCCGTTTAAACAATTTTAGTGCACAGTTGGCACTTTCACCTAAATCTATCTCATCATGGAGGGGTAATTTCACCACATAGCGACCTTCGGGGTTGCGCTTGGTGGAAGATTTATATAGTTCCTCTGCCGGATCGGCTTCGGTTTCACTCTTAGAAGATATTATGGGCTGATTGTCAAAAAAATCGTTCAAGTTAAGGCAGTGTAACGAGGAGCTATATGTTGATTCTGGTTCCATTCCATCCCTTGAGAGGGGGCCACTGAGTAAGTACCCAAGTGAACTGGGAATGGCAGATGGTTCTCCTGGCCTTCCCGATACTGGTGTGCCACAAATTAGTGACGCAAAAATATCTGCGCCTAATAATACTTCGATTGGTTGTTGCTTGAAGAAATTCATATCAGCCAACCGAAGATTTTTTGTATGTGGCCAAGACGTCGTTTTCACCCGGAAATTTGGCAGAGGGGTAGTAACCCTATTTACTACTAGCGCTTTCAGGTTCCTGTACTCGTTAGCGAAATATGGCGAGAATGAGAATTCCGTAAAATTTAAAACAGTTTCTGCGGAAAGACCGTTTATGCCTATAAGTCGATGAGAAGTGCCAAACAAAGGCAAATTTAGCTTCTCAACGCACTCCTTTGTTATGAGACTATTTTGTGAGGCACTATCAACTAACGCCCGACATTGAATAATTTTGCCGTTAGGTGACCTAACCTTTATAAGGGCAGCAGCCAGTAACACCTTTAGGGTACTAAAATTTGCATTAGATTGTGAACTATTGGCCACCGACGTAGTAACAAGGCCGCCTCCCTGATCTGCAGAATTCTGTGCATAAATGTGCAGAAGAGTGTGATGTGAACCTGCACATACTTTACATTTAATATTAATTCTACATTGACGCACTTGATGATTAGTTCGCAAACAATTTTCACACAATCCCTTTGATTTAACTAAGTCCCATCGCTCCTGAACGCTAATTCTATTGAATTTTGGACATTTAAACAATTGATGTACTTGAGAACAGGCGACGCATTTATTTTCTTTGACTAGTATTGAATTATTGACACAAGATTTTTTTACACTACTACCTTCTACTGGCTTCTTAAACATCCCTGGTTTATTTTCAAGCTTTGTTTGACTCGACGCCTCCCTTTCAATGAATGTACGAAACGAGTTTAAATCGGGAATAGTTTGCGTATTCTCTAGACTGAGCTCCCACCTATGCCTAACGGATGAATCCAATTTTGAAATCATGAAATTTATAAGAATAAGATCGCTAAGAGGATTAGATTCCAATCCGAGGGTCGATAAATTTCGCACCGCTTCGTTACAAGTATCTATTAAATTGAAAAACGATTTAGGATCATCCGCTTTGTTTACTTTTACTGAAAAGATTTTATTTATTTGAGTTATAGCTAATTGACGTTTATTTTCGTAGCGCTGAGTAAGAATTTCCCAACAGTGTTTAAGATTTTCCGATTGTAACGAAAATCCACGAATAAGTTTTGATGCGATTGGAGGTATTGTAGCCTTTCAACCTCACTAAGGCTGTCATTATCCAGAATAGATTATTTAAATAAATTTTTAAATGACAACCAAGATTCATTATCCCCGTAAAAATAAGGAATTTCAAGTTTAGGGAGACTAATATGCGAATTAACAGAAGTCCCGGGTTTGGTACGTGCATCATTATTTACATTTGGAGTATTTGATTGCGATTTACCCTCTAATACAACGGATAATTCTAACAGAATGTCCCTATTCTTTAACACCTCTTCAGAGTTTTCATCGTTTTCCTCTTCGGAAAAATTTGTAACTATTTCCTCGAATTTAACCTCCAGTGCATTTACCTTATCTTTTAAGATTTTTAATCTGGCTTGATCGCCTTTATCACAATCATTGACTTTTGATTTTATAAATTCTATTTCTTTAATTACATTTTCAAATTTTATCACTTCATTAGATTTTGGGAACAACGCACTCTGTTCGGCGTCATTCGCCCTTGTTTTTCCTTTTCTACCCATCTTATGAGCAAACTAATTACAAACAATTAAATTTAAATATGAATTAATCGATTGAATTAAATTATTATTCTGCAGATCAGGAAGTAAAACAAAACAAAAATATAAGAACAAATGAAAAAAAACACACATATAGAATATTTTTTTTTTTTTTTTTTTTTTTTTTTTTACTGAAATAAATAAACTAATAAAATATTAAATGCACTTTTTTCATTCTCATACACTCCTTTATTCAACAATTATTTAACATGAATAGCTATTTCTTAAATTCCCTAACCGAAATTGTTCCGGTTTGAAACCCAAACTATTTTGAATTACGTTTTCTCTAAATCAAAACTTTTACGTAAGCATGAAAGCGAAACTACTTTGAATTACGTTTTATATCAAAACAATTTAACCTTGTATTAATGATTTATTTCAACAAATTAATTTTAATTTACTTTAAAGTTCTTATACAGATAATTTAATCCTACGTAAACAAAAGAATTTTTTCAATTTAAATTTTTTTTTTTTTTTTTTTTTTTTTAATTTAACGAATTACGATTAATTATATTATCTAATTAAATTAATAGATAATTAAACCTCCGTGAATCGACGGACCACTATGGCTATGAAGCCACTAAAGAATTTCGACTAAGTATCAATTTATGAATTTCGAATTAGGGTTGATTAAATTTAGAAACTCAGATTAAGAATTTCTAACGAATTTATATTAAATTCAAATTCTGCAACCTTTACTTTATTGCAAATCAGAATAACATGCATATTAATCAAATGAGAATAAGTTTAGTTCTACTTACCCCCTCTGCCAGTATTCCGAAGATAAACGACACCACAAAATCACTAGACTCTAATTCGACATTTGAAGAATCGTTTTATTTGACTTGAATAATTAATTACGAATTTTTATTCATATTTAAGAATGATTACTGGAACTATAATGAATACGATTAGAATGTTTAAGAGTTCTGATTATATTTTAACGTCCTGAGATACCTTGTACCTCGTCCGGATTCGAAAGGCGACTGAAACAAAACTGCTCAGCGCCGTTCCTAATCAGTTCAGATGTGCGCACCTTCTCCATTCCTCTCCTCCCCGACAGTAACAAACCTTAAATCTTACCCTTTCTAGTTTCACTTGTTTGTTAACCCCTTAACAGGTTTGCACGTACAGCGTACGGGCATTACTTCAGTGGCAGTTTGTACTAACTGGCACCGGTATTTTTTCAAAGTATTTCTTTGGATTCATTTTCGACAAAACAACCTATCTATTCAAAGGTTAAGTAACATGACTATTATCATGCAGTAATATTGGTGTGAGCTGGAAAAAAAAGTGAAAGAAAAAGAACCAGTTAAGGGGTTAATACATAAACTTGAAACATAATTTACATCTCGTATCCTCAAATTTCACAACATTTATTTATTTATTTATTTTTATTTATTTTTCTGTTTATTTATTTATTTATTTTTGTTCTTCTTTAGTTTTCCTGTGATTTCTATTTACTGATTACTAATTTTTAAAAATAGTTAACAGCTCATTAACGAAGATATTAAACATTTTAAGGGATAGAGATAAAATAATAATGATAATAATATTAATAACAATAAAAATAATAATAATGAGAAGAAGAGAAAAAAAAAGTATTATGATACAAGGTAAATGCAACAGGCCTTCTAATGTTTTTTAACAGAATTTCAACATCCCACCCAACCATCCAGCTAAACAACTCCACCCGTCCTCTGTAATCAAACACCTGCCCATCCAACCTCCACCTTTTTCATTTAATTGTTTTATTATTTTTTTGGTTAAGATACAGAAAAGTGCACTTTTAAATATATACATATATATAATATTAGTTTATTTGAATTTTAAAAGCTTTTAAACACTATTTTTGTTTTCTGGGAATTATTTTTACATACTTCAACAAATTGTTCATCTTAACACCTTTCTAAGTGGGGAAGTTCTGCGCTGGGAGCTGATAGTCTGGAAGTACAAGATCCGATCCCATGTTGCGCTTAACGACAGAGATTTTGGAGTTTTCTGGAGTTTTTTTTACTGAAACTCGGGTAAACATGGGCTAGGACCCCTTAGAAAGACCTCCACGGAGGACACGCTAAGAAGGCGCAAGACTCTTGTGTAGTATTTGGTATTATCATCAATAAACACGCCCACAGAGATGCAAGGCTTTCAAAACACCCGGTTTTTTTCTCTGGGAATTTAAGATAAAATTGGAAATTTTGAAATTTCCCCAAAACTGGAAATTTTGAAATTATGAATATTTTTATAACTTTTGCTAATTATTTAGCCTCCGATCTTTAAATTAACTTCAACTTTAATTCCTGCATAGATTTCTTTTTCGTTTCCCTTTCCAGCTAATTCGAGCACCTTCGATGTTTATTCCGAAAACGAAGAAAATAATTAATTATAATTAATGCGGTGCTAACACTAACAGTAAATTTCTGTCATTATTCATTAATATTATTTTGTTATGTTCTTGAGATATCCTTTCCATTCTTAATGAGAATTAATAACATTTAAAATTTTTTATTCATAATTGGTTTATGAATGTACTATGGAACAATTAGAGAATTGGACTTAAGATTTTAGAAAAAAAAAAAACTAAATTCAAGTTTCATTAAACTTAAGTGAAGTATTTAAGAAATTAGTTTGTTACCTAATAATTTTTAAATTTTTCTTTCTTTCTTTCTTTCTTTCTTTCTTTTTTTTTTTTTTTATTACAACAAAGGAAAAAAAAAAAAAAAAAAGAAGAAGAAGAATTCTTAAATTTAATATGTTTTAGTGAAATAGATAAGTAATTCGAAAAATTTCCCCACTTGTTGTGTTAGAAATGCAGAAACTTTATATATATATATATATAGATATAGATATGTGTGTGTATAAAAATCAGGAAAACAATATGTACATAAATTTTTATCAAAAAATGTTCATTGTAGGAAATTTAATATCAATTTTTTAGAAACTCTAATAAGAAATATTTCTGAAAATAACTTTTAAAAGAAACTACACACAGAAAAATGAAAAATCGAAACTTGTCAAGAGACATGCCATCTTTGTGACACGAAACGTTTGTCAAGTACATTTACAAATTTGCACAAAATTACGCAACATTTTAAACAATCAAAACACTACCTGACAATCCCATTTAGTCATGAGACACAAAAGTCGTTTTATTTTACCATGTATCTTTAATGTGTTTCGTCTGATGATCCGTTTTGCCTCTCAAACTTGTCAGATGACTAATTCCCCAGGTACAGTTTTCATTTTCCTCAAATTTGACCGGTTAGTCAGATGAGAGAATAAAAAAAAATTGTTCCCGTTTTGTCAATTGACTAAGAAAAATTTGTTTGGCTAGTCCGAAAGCTAAACATTGTTCTTCTTCTTATTTTTTTATTTTTTTTTATTTGTTATTTATTTTTTGTCTCCTATTGACAACTTGTGTTAGTCAACCGAAACCGAAAAATAAACAATAAACTCATCGCATTTGGCGGGATACTGCAATTGTCGTTAGAGTAATTTTCATTTTAGAAAGAGAACGAGAGATTTTTTAGTAATCACAATCAGAATCAGCGAATCAAGTTTACAGCCAAAAGTAAGTGCTAAATACTTTATTTTATTGTAAGCTTTGTAAGAATAGTAAATAGTAAATTTGTAGAATTCTAAAGCTTCGGCAATCTTCTAATAATATGAATCGTATTTAGAATTTGTTCTAATTTATAAAGTTGTTTAAAATGTATAAAATTTAAAATACGTTATTATAAATCTAGTTTTATAAAAGTATTATAAAAGTAAGTATATTTAATTTGTCTAAGCTATAGTTGTTTACATACACTTTTAACATTAAGCTCATATTAATATTTTTATACACAGAATAGTAATGATTTATTTTTCCCTAAAGATGGTTCAGAAGGTATTTGGATTTCCAAAGGACGTCAATTTAAGAAAGATATAGAAAAATGCTATCCATGGGGATTTTGAAAGAAATCCGAATTTTAAGGTATGTTTTTTAAATTATCGTTTGCAACATTATATCTATCTTAGAACAATAAAAAATAATATTAATACTTTTTTTTATATTTAAACTTTTTAATGAGATAAATTAAAAAACTTTAAAGGTTTCTCGTTTATCTGTTATTATTTATTCATTTATTTATTTTTAATTCCTGTTCTAAATAAATAATTTTTTTAATTTAAATAATTTTGGCAAATGGTTGATAATAGTATGTAATAAAAAAATGACTTTTTTATTATTAAATGTTTGACACCATTTTTTTTCAAAACAACTTTTAGCAAAAATAATATGAATTTAATATTGCATACTATATTCTGTTCTCAATTTAAAGTCAAATTGTTCTTGTATACAATATTAATTATTAGCGATAAATAATAAATACCTTGGTAAATAAATACATATATAATATATTCAACTTCATGTTATTTGTTTCATTCAAATGATTGATGATTGTAGTAAAATGTTGATATTTTTAGTTATTAAAAATTTGATATATATATATATATATATATATATATATATATGTTTTTTTTTTTTTTTTCAAAACAAATTTAATCAAAAATAATATGAGTTTAAATTATTAGATACTGTATTCTCGATTCAAAATCAAATTGTTCATGCACAGCATATTAAGTATTCGTGATAAAAAAAAAGATATCTTGTTAAAAATATGTACTTAATTTCATGTTATTTGTTTCATTCTTAACACATTTAAATTAAAAAACTATTTGGTATGTCAATTTAAACAACATTTTTTTTCTTTTAACTATGCTCTATAAATTAAGTAATTCTTGGAAACATTTAGTTGTATACTCTATTTCCACAATAACTTAAAATTTATTTTGATTTTCTTCTACATATATATAAGAATGAAGTACTGGATTTTTCAAAATTTTCTTTTTCTGGCTTTTGTTGCATTTACAAATTTGAGATTTCCTTAAACTCGATTAAACCATTTTTAGGAGATGTCTGTCTGTGTATAATCAAAATTTTATGTTTTGGGTGCTGTATCTCACAAAATAATGAACAGAATTGTACAAAAGTTTATATTTAGATGTACTTTCACATAAATTCGTGCTGAATAGCTTTTGGTACATATCATCTAAGAAGTGGCGCTACTATGCTGCAATTTCCCACAATTAAGGAAAGACTATATCTTAGCTTCTATTGTGTAGAACTTCACATAACTTAATGTTCAAATAGTCGATTGTGAAAGACTATGTTTATTCAACTTAGGTGCATATCGGTCATCAGGTAATACCAGTATGTTGCAATTTTTCACATTTAAGAAAATGCTGTAACTGAGCTTCTGTGATATATAAATGCACTAAACTTGATATGTGCAACAGCCATTATGAACTATTATGCTGATTTAATTTGGGCGCATATCGGCCGACAGGTGACATTGGCATGGTGCTTATAAATTGTCAAATATAGTTCCCCCAGAAAAAATTTTAAATTCATTAATACGTAACGTTTTTTCCCCACAATAGTATCAAGACACGGTAAAAGTATATAAACTTTATCATTAATGGTATAAATGGCAAACATTTCCAATTTAACAATAAAACTTTTTATAATAATTTACAACAAGTAATTTAAAATACTTTATTTAAGTGGGCATGAATATTATAATACTTACAAAACTTTAAATTGACACCATAAAAATAAAATATCTCGCAACAATTGTTTCAGATCTAAAGAGCACACGACCCTTCGTCAGGCACCCAAAGTAGGCACGAGTGCAGCAGTCAAAGCGGTAATGCACGGCTGTGACTGCTGTACTCGTGCCTACTTTGGTCGCCTAACGAAGGGTCGTATGCTCTTTCTACTCGAAACCACTGTTGCAAATTTTTTTTTTATTTTATGGTGTTTATTCAAAGTTTTGCAAGTATTATTTTGCAACGCTAGTTCTGTGGTGCGAATAATTGATAAACCTTTTTTCATTTTCTTTCTGAAACAACATACAGCCTTTTCTTTTTCTCTCTCTCTCTCTCTCTCTCTCTCTCTCTCTCTCTCTCTCTCTCTCTCTGTGTGTGTGTTTTCTCTCTGTGTTTGTTTATCTTCGATAGCGCACATTCGATCTACGACTGCAATTCACAGCTATCGTACTGCTCACCTTTCAAAATATTTTTTACAATTATAAATTTAAATTTATAGGCATATTTATAACTCTGTAACTAATTTAAACATTATACACATGCTAGACATGTATCGGAGCTCCCTATTCGTATCCAGAAAAATAGATCCGTATTTGTATGGATCTGTTTTCTTTTCTTCAACGAAACTAATATGTATCTTTTGTAGAAATTGTATGAAAATTAGAAAAGTATTATAAATATTTTTTGACTGTTATTAATATATAAATTAAATAAACACAGTATAACCTCGTATTTACATCCTGGAAATTGAAAAGATTTCGCAATTTACATTTTTTTTTTCTTTTTTTTTTACTTTATTCTATATTCAATAGAAGAAAGTACTAGATTCATAAAAATTTTCGACTTCCGTTTTTCGATGAATTTGCACGTATTGAAAGTTCCAGAACACGATTTGACTATTTTTAGAAAATATTAGATATGCCTCTGTGTGTGTGAGAGAGACAAAAATTTTGTGGCGACTACAACTCTGGAACTACTGCACGTAATTGCATATAAATTTATATGTAAATGCACCTTGACATAAATTAGTGCCTATCAACTTTTGGTGCCCATCCATCAAGAAATGGTACTGCTATACAGCAGTGGCGGATCCAGAACTTGAATTTTGGGGGGGGGGGGGGGGCGCTAAGATTTTTCAAAGTGCTATTCTAGACCAATAAAAAATTTACAATTGCAATAGTCAATTGTGAATGTCAATGTTTTTTTGGGGGGGGGGCTTCAGCCCCCTAGCCCCCCCCCCCCCTTAAATCCGCCACTGCTATACAGCGATTTCTAGAGACCATATATTAGGAAACTATATTATACAGGGTCTCTAGCGATTTCAACAATTTAAGGGAATGCTAGGTCTCATGAACTACTGCAGAGAATTGCATATAAATTTATATGTAGATGCACCTTGACATAACCTAGTCCTTATCAGCTTTTTATGTCAATTTCTCAAAAGATGGCGCTGCTATACAGTGATTTTCACAATTCAAGGGAAGGCTATATCTCAGGAACTACTACACATAAATTTATATGTGGATCTACCTCGAGATAAATTATTGTCCATCCACTTTTGGTATCAATAATTCAATAGGTGACGGTGCTATATAGCGATTTCCATAATTTAAGGAAAAGAGATGTCTCAAGTTCTATTGCGTACAATAATAATAATAAATAATATGTGAAAAGACCATTATCAGACATTATGCTAATTCAATTTGGATGCATATCGGCCAATAGGTGGCGCTGCTGTACTGCAATTTTCCCCTAGAACGGAAAAGCTATATTTCATCTTCTATGGTGTATAACTGTACAAAATTTGATATGTGAGATAACCATTATGAAAACGCATTTTTTAATGTATTATTTATAGAGAATAAAACTGTCTTTCTTTGTACTTTCAATGCAATTTTTCTCTAAGATGAAAATCGTCTGCATTCAGTATGGTAGGTAATTTAAATAAACAAGAGCTTTAATAAATTATTTGTACTGAGCGAATTTGTATTAGAAAATATAAAAAGAAAGTCTTGTGGTGGCCACAACATACTTTTTTTTTTTTTTTTTTTTTTTTTTTAATGCCTTAATTTTTAATAAAATTCAATCCTCGCTTTTATGTGAACGAAATTTTCAATTTTTCTCCATTTATACTTGTATATACAGCAAATATAGAGGAAATACTTGTCGTGATTTCATTTAAAGCTATTATATTGTGACCACCGCAAAACTTTCTTCTATATTTTCCTATAGGAAAATTCATTCGCCCAGCAAAAATATTTTCTTAAAACTGTTATTTATTAAAATTATCTACCATAATGAATGCAGATAATTTCATTTTAGAAAAAACTAACACTAATAATAAGAAAAGAAAGACAGTTTAATTCTCTATAAATAAAGTCTTAAAAAATGCTTCTTCATAATGGTTACCTCATATATCAGGTTTTGTACAGTTATATGACACAGAAGTTGAGATATAGCCATATCCTGTTCTCTAAGAAAACTGCAGTATACCAGCGCCACTTATTGGCTTATATGCATCCAAATTGAATCTGCGTAATGTCATATAATGGCTACGTTGATACGTGTCAAGTTTTGTTTGATTATACACAACAGAACCTTAGATACAGCCTTCCCTGAAAACGCGAAAGTCGATGTATAGCTGCACCAACTGTTGAGCATTTGACGAAAAATATTGGTGGGCACTAACTTACGTCAAAGTTTATCTGCATATAAATTTATGCAAATTCGTTTAGTAGTTTCTGCGATATAGCCTTTCCTAAAATTGCGAAAATCGCGGTCTAGCAGCGCCACTTGTTGAGCAAATAACACCAAAAGTTGATAGGCACTAACTTAGGCCAAGGTACATCTGCATATAAATTTATATGCAGTTATCTGCTGTAGTTCCTGAGATACGTTGCCACAAAATTTTTCTCTCACACACACAGACACATATTTTTCTAAGAATGGTCAAATCGTGTTCTGGAGCCCTCAAAACGTGTAAATCCATTAAAAAGCGGAAGTTGAAAATTTTTACGTTTGAAATACTTTCTTCTATTGAATACAGAAGAAAGTAAAAAGCAATATAAAATAAACACATTTAGGAAACTGATTCCATCAAGGCAGATAATAATAATATTCTTTATGTCTTCTCTAGAACAAATAAAAGCAAAGCAGATGTTTAATTAATAAACATTCCCGTCGAACAAATGCAATAAATAAAGATACTTTTTTTTTTTTTCAGAATATAAGAATTAAGCAATGGTACTATCACTGACCTTGAAACACATTTTTGCAATCTTGAAGTTCACAACTCACATAAGTGTTTAATCATTATTATTAGACTTTTTTTTTTTTTTCAGATTTTTAACGCAATACAATTAGTAATTACATCTTTTTTTTTTTTTTTTTCCTTGTATGTTCAATGGAAGAAAGTATTGGATTTGTAAAAATTTTCAACTTCCGGTTTTCGACGGATTTACAAGTTTTGAGAGGTTAGACCACGATTTGACCATTTTTAGAAAATGCCTTGTCTGTCCGTCTGTGTGTGTATGTATGTGTGACAAAAATTTTGTGGCAACTGTATCTACGGAACTACTGTTCAGAATTACATATAAATTTATATGTAGATGCAACTTGACCTAAATTAGTGCCTATCAACTTTTGGTGTCAATCGCTCGAAAGGTGGAGCTGCTATGCAGCGATAGCATTTATAATATGGTTGTGAACTTTCAAATATGCTTAACAATAGTGTTCTAACA